>CM053578.1:95752630-95960134 GCA_028646485.1 Cryptoprocta ferox | reverse complement strand
TTGATGGACATTTAGGCTCTTTCCATGATTTGGCTATTGTTGAAAGTGCCGCTACGAACATTGGGGTACAAGTGCCCCTGTGCATCAGCACTTCTGTATCCCTTGGGTAAATCCCCAGCAGTGCTATTGCTGGGTCATACGGGAGTAACTCAGTCCAATTCTTAAGATTCTTTGAACTTCCTAGACTCTTCCCTTGGGTGCTCAGAAGTATCACAAATGCGATTTTTTTTTTTTTGTTGCCTCTGGGGACATCTGATCCTGGCAATTAATGGAGAAGAATATAAGAAGTCAAAATAATTGTCCATACTTACTGGCTGACCCGGTGGCCCCTTGTCACCTACGGTTCCAGGTGGACCTCTGGGGCCAGGCTCGCCCAGAAGCCCCTTGTCTCCTTTCATGCCTCTTACGTGACTCCCTGGAGGTCCCGGAGGACCAGGCTCACCTGCATTTACAAAGAGCCAGTCAGTATGGCCAGTCAGGGAGCCTGGCAGGTTCTGCTGGCAGGTTTTTTGGACAACGGGCACAGCCTGCATCCATCGTGACCCTGCAGGTGCTTCTGTTGTAGAGTGTAATGGGCTTGTGGTGAAGACAGAATGAGATAAAACCAGGGAAGGAGCTGTGTGTCCCCGGTGAAGGTCTGTTAGAGCAGGGCCTGTGCCTAGCCTGGTACTCAATCCATAAAAGCAACTCAATAAATCTTGGTGATGGGACACATCTCTCTCTTTTAGGCTTATTAACTTGGTAATTACTAATTTTCAAACAGGTCCTCTCTGTCCCAATCATCCCAACAGCCGTGATGAGCACCAGGTGATGTACAGAAGTGTTGAATCGCTATATTGTACACTCGAAACTAATAATTACACTGTATGTTAACTAAGGGGAATTTTTTCAAGTGTTTATTTGTTTTTGAGAGAAAGAGAGAGCATGTGCAGAGGATCAGAAGCAGGCTCCAAGCTGACAGCAGAGAGCCTGATGCGGGGCTCAAACTCATGAACCCGTGAGAGCATGACCTGAGCCACACAGTTGGGACACTTAAGCTTACCCAGGTGCCCCAGCTAACTTAAATTTAAATAAAAAGTTAAAAAAAATAAAAAGAAAACTCCAGCACCTTTGCTGCACTCTACTAGATCGAGCAGGTATGAGAAGGTGAAGACCAGAGGGAAAAAGAAGCAAAGAGGTCATACCAGGGGAAGGTAGAAAGCATCTGTTGTCAAACGCTAGTTTCATTCTTCTATCTTATTTAAAAGTAGACCCTCTACCTGGGTTTCCTCTGAAGCCTGGTGGACCTCGATTTCCTTTCTGGCCAGGGATGATTGCGCCAGGAAAACCCGGTGGCCCTGGGAGTCCCGTCATGCCGGTGGGTCCCTGCGGCCCGGTATCTCCCACTATCCCTTTCCTGCCGGGGAGGCCGGGTAAGCCTGGGGCTCCCCTATCTCCTTTGGCTCCTGCAAAGACAAAGGCTTGGTAAGTTTCCATGATGGCCTTCGACTTGGAGTTACAGGTTGGGGTTATCTCTAGTAATGCAGACGCTGTGCTTAAAAGGCGTTAAGATTCAGACTATATTTTTTAAAAGAGGCTGTAAAAGAAATATAGGTCTATAAGAAACTGAGTCGAGACTAATTTCTGCCTTAGTTCAGTTGTTTGGTTTTGTCAAAATCACCTCACTATTGTATGTGTCAGTTTTTCTTTTGTTGTCTTTTTTTTTTTTTTTTTTTTTTGAGAGAGAGAGATAGAGAGAGGGGAGAATTTTAAGCAGGCTCCATGCCCAGCAAGGAGACCAGTGTGGAGCTTGACCTCATGACCTGGGGATCATGACCTGAGCCGAAATCAAGAATCAGAGACCTAACTGACTGAGCCACCCAGGTGCCCCAATTTTTCTTATTTTAAATACCTGATGTAGCTCAGTCTTTAAACATCAGGTGAGATAATAATATACAGACGGAAAAATGTAGTGTAAGCTCTAAAGTCTTCTGTCACTATCTGCTGCAATTAATATTATTATCTGATGAACTTTAATTACAATGACATTATTTAATCACTGACGATTCAATAGAGAGAACATTCCGAGCTAAACTTCCTGGCACTGATGTGTGCATCTGAAGAGTCCCGCAGCTAAACCCAGACAAGGAACAACAAAGTTGCAGTCCCTCTTCTCTCCTCTGGTTTCTTCTCCCCCATAACACGAACACTGATTTGGAAGGGATTGGCCATGGAGGCAGGTATGACCTTCGGGCGCCCAGGTAACAAGAAACACTCACTACCTCAACACTCCCCCACCCGGAGACCTTCAAGGGAACCATTCATCAAACCTTTCCACCCTAAACAACGGACACGTCCTCCCTGGAACAAGAAACAGCTACCAACAAATCACCTTACATAAACATGTCAATACTTCATACCCCCCCCCCCCCCGCAGCCAATGCCATACAAACGCGCTACCCCTTCCCAGGCATGACTTCCCTGGCCCCTTTCTGTATGGACCAGGGAACCTCGCCCGAGAGCGCTCCCAATAAAGGCTTTTTTACTTCCATATCTGGCCTTGGTTTCTGCATCACGTTCGCTACATTATAGGAAGATGGTGGCTGGGGGTTTGGATTTACCAAAGAGGATTCCCTAAAAGTCACCACTTAATTACAAATACTTTTCACCTCAGAGAACCTTCAAGAAAATTGTGCTTTGACGTTCATGAATGGGAAACATTGTATGAACTGAAAATAATCACTCCCTCCTCTTTTCTGTCTCTCTGTTATTCTAGAAATAGTGAATGTACACAAATAGGACACAGGAAGAAAAAGAAGGATGAGGCCGCTAGCACAGGGAAAGGCTTGGGACGTTATTGTGCAGGAAGGCAAAGCGCTGATGAAATAAAATGGATGAGTATTGAAATACTGAATATCCAGCCTTGGCCTATCATGTTCTTTAGCTTTTTTAAGCCTGTGATTTGTGATTTTCAAAGAAAGTGGTTAGATGACTTCAGCTCACTTCAAGCTCTGAAATGCTGTATTTGTACGATAGGGTCTGGCAGTGGTCGGAGACACCAAGATGTGGTCTTAGGTTGTATAGTCTGTGCCCGTGAAGATGCTTCCTTGTTTCGTAATTGTAATGTAGCAAATGTGATGCAGAAACCAAGGCCATATATGGAAGTAAAAAAGCCTTTATTGGGAGCGCTCTTGGGCGAGGTTCCCTGGTCCATACAGAAAGGGGCCAGGGAAGTCGTGCCTGGGAAGGGGTAGCGCATTTTTTATGGTGTTGGCTGGGGGGGGGCGGGGGCATATGACGTGTTCCGGGTGAGGATGTGTCCGTTGTTGCGGAAAAGTTAGGTGAATGGTTCCCTTGAAAGTCCCCGGGTGGGGGAGTGTTGAGATAGTGAGTGGCTCTTGTTGTCTGGGCACCTGAAGGTCACACCCGCCTCTGTGGCCAAACAGTTAATATGATTTCATTTTAGCATTTGGGAGAATTAAAACTAATTAAAAGGATTCATACCTTGTAAGTCTCATTGAACTCTTCTCCATATTTGGGCTAGTTATTTTTTTAGGGCTTTTTGAAAAAATTTTTTAATGTTCATTTATTTTTGAGAGGGAGAGAGAGCATGAGCAGGGAGGGGCAGAGAGAGAGGGAGACACAGAGTCCAAAGCAGGCTTCAGGCTCTGAGCTGTCAACACACAGCCCGACCCGGGGCTCGAACACATGAACCGTGAGATCATGACCTGAGTGGAAGTTGGATGCTTAACAGACTGAGCCACCCAGGTGCCCCATTTTTAAGGCTTTTTGACTTGTTATGATTATTTTATATCAAATTTTATTTCCAAACAAATGCCAAAGTGTTCTCACTCCAAACAGTTAGACAGAGAGCGTAGCCTAGGAAAATGAACAGAAACTCTCCCTTTGGCCGTAATTCTAAAACTTATCTGTGAACTAGACCTAGAGAAGCCTCTGTGTTCACGGAGAAAGGTGGGGTCCAGGAAGCGTGAGGACATTGAGCTCAACCAAAGAGACTGTGACATCACCAAGAAACAAACGGAAAAGTGCAGCTCTTGTAGACTTTCACAGCTGAGCTCGTAGGTTGAGAGGCAGTTCCTGCCCCTCTGAGCTTCTCAGTAGGAGAAGGTTCCCTTGAGCATCAATACCCAGAGGTCTTCATTAGTAAGAGCGCTTTTTGCTAATAAAATACTCCTGTCCGCAGGATGCACATCTGTGAAGGGTCCATAGAAGATGTGAACAATCTAATATTTCTTCTGCCAAGTTTCTCCACAAAATGCAAAAGGATTGAAGAAGCTGTTTATCTTGTAAAACGCTGCCATGAGAAATCCGGACCCACAGTCTGTCAAACTAAAATCTTGTATGTACTTTGAATGACATGTTCTGCACACTGCCGTGCTTGGTGTTGAGAGAGTTACTGGTAGCCGGCCCTTAATACAACATAGACTGAACCACAAGCTGGCCCTGGGGGTGGGAGTCAGACCAATGAAGATAACAAGATGGGAAAGAATTCGTGTTATTACTGCGTGTCATCCCCACCCTCCCCCACCCTACTCAGAATAGCAGAGAGCGGTGCTCAGGGAGAAGCCATCTACCTCCACCCTTTTAGGAGGTGATACATTTAAACCATGCTAACAGCCACAACCAAGGCCTACATAGGAAGTCTTCTGATTTCTTAAAAGACGTTCAATGGAAAGAAATTCCAAAATTGGATCACAGTTTCTGATTCATTCACTTTGTAATGGTGGTCATAATTTTTAAGCATCCCTTTACTTGAATACTAAGAATAGAAACATCTTATATTACCACTGGGACTTCTTTAATTCAATATGTTAAGTTTATTTTATATATCAGGCATTTTGATTAGATTCTGTCCTTGAAATCTAGATCACCGGGGTCAGGGGGGAAGCATTGCTCACCTGGAACCCCAGGGCTCCCTCTGGGGCCTGGAAGCGCCCCCAGCAAACCTGAAAGAGATGAATTTGGTACCTGAGTGTTTTATATGTGGTTAATTTCATGTATTCAGCTTGGTCAGTTTCACTTTGGCACTAGAAGGAAGTTTAATTACCACACACCCAGAACACATTAAAGATCATCGATTCCATCAGAGAAGAATCTCTAGAGCAGTGAGGGATTACAGTGCCACTAACCATTCAATGCAAAATGATATCAGTGGACCTAGGCTAATGAGCAACATGTACCTGTTTCTCCTTTTTCTCCTGCTGGACCAGGAATCCCATCACGTCCCTGGTCGCCTCTCATCCCCATTGGCCCAGGAGGTCCTAGGAATCCTGGAGGTCCTGAGAAAAGAAATGCCATTTGAAGACAAGGCATACTTCCTATCAATGGCCTGATGTGAACTGTATACATAGAATTCTATTAAAGGTTTTTTTTTTTTTTTTTTTTTTGCCCGGGGACTGAGTAACTGGGAGCTAATTTCTAAGGGGCAGCAGATAGGTATACAGAGTTTCCAGCCTCAGGAGTTAATGTGCCTCCCTCTTGAAGGGGAAATAAACAAAGTACAAAAATAGAACCTGGAGGGCCTTTTACTCCTGGAGGACCAGGGAAGCCTTTGATGCCTTTTAACCCCAAATCACCATGAGGGCCCGGCTTTCCTATAAATAAAGAGAGAAGAGAAGGGGGAAAAAAAAACAGCACAAAGTAAATGGTTACAACAATGGCAGAACTGGTCCGTTTTTACAGTTACCTGTGCTCACACTGGCCTTCAGGCCCTTCCCCAGAGAAGCACAGTAGGGATGTGTCCAATCACTTTCAAACGTGTTTGTGCACCACCCCCATGGGCCACCCAGTATCTGATTTATGGCTTTAATTGGGAGTTAACAGCAAATCCCCTGAACCTTTCAGTATTCGAGAAGATAGTTTAAATGTTATCTTTCAGTAAGCTGCAACCCAGTAGCCTGGTGGTTGTTTTTAAAAAATGAAACAAAAACTTGAACTCCAATTATAGGCAAATGAGAAAGAAAGCAAACACTCAACCTGAAAACATGCCAGAAAAAAAAAAATCACAACAGTGTTATGGATTGAATTGTGTTGCCCCCAAATTCATGTTGAAGTCCTTAGCCCCAGTACCTCCAAAAAGCACTGTATTTGGAGATCCGGTCTTTAAAAAAAGCTATTATGTTAAAAGAAGGTCACTAGGGTGGGCCCTGATCCAATATGCCTGGTGTCCTTGCAAGAAGAACTGATTAGGACACAGACACGCAGAGAAGGAAGACCATGTGAGGACACAGCAAGAAGATGCCCAATCACGAGCCCAGGAGAGAGACCTTGGAAGAAACCATCCCTGCTGACATCCTCATCTCGGACTCCGAGCCTCCAGACTGTGAGAAAATAAATTTCTGCTATTTAAGCCACCCTGTCTGTGTTATTTGTTATGGAAGCCCTAGAAAACCAATACAAATAGGAGTTTGGGCAATGAACTCACATTTAGAAAATTTTTTTTCAAGTTTATTCATGAAAAATGGGGGGGGGGGAGGAGCAGAGAGAGAGAGGGAGACAGAGTCTGAAGCAGACTCCAGGCTCTGAGCTGTCAGCACAGAGCCTGACACAGGGCTCGAAACCAAAAAACCACAAGATCATGACCTGAGCCGAAGTTGGACACTTAACCTACTAAGCCACCCATGCGTCCCAATGAACTAATATTTTGTGTCTCTAGGCTGAATTCTTTGAGACCGCACTGAAGTTTTATTGACAGGATCAGGTTTTTAGATGTCAGTCCATCCAACTGGCTGATTAGTAACATTAAGGTCCTCCTGATTAATTTCCTGTTCCCCAGAGTCTAAGAATTTGAAGATCAAAGTTGAATAAAAGCAATTGTAATGCAAAAACCTAAATAGCTTTCAAATGAGGGAGCTGATTCTAGGAGGTGAGGGCTATGCTAAGTGTCCCACTACTGGCTTTCTGAGTTCTAAAGCCAATGCTCACCTGGGTGGCCAGGACTTCCGGGGTTTCCAGGGGCTCCCTCAAGTCCAGCAGGCCCCGAATGTCCAGGTGCTCCAGGTACCCCTCTTTCTCCTTTCCTTCCCATGTCACCCGGCAATCCTGGATCTCCCTTAAAGTGAGCCAAACACCTTTAGAACTCTTGCATAACCAGGATATGTGATCAGAATGGAGTATGAACTCTGTTTGCTTGCATTTAGTTAGTGATTTCTTTACTTAGTTAATGATTCATATTGAATGTCTGCTGCAGGCAGGCACTATGACAAGGGCCAGGAACAGGATGGCTGCATGATTTACTGGGACCAGTGCAAAATGCAAAGGCAGGACACTTAAATGGCAGGAAAAAGGATGAGCAATTCCTTGGGGATTGAAATTAGAGGGATAAACTCATAAGCTGATAGCTGTGTGATAGGCATTCTGAGCTGTGGAAAGAGGAAGAACCACCCAAGTCATCACCTGAAAACATAGCAGGATTTTCAGTGTTCTTTGTCCACACTGAATCTAGACACTTGCTGAATTTTAGAGACTCAGCCCTCCCCCCCCCCCCCCAACTAAAGCACAACTACTTCCGTGACCAGTATACCTTTGGTCCCGGTGATCCTGGCCTTGCACCTGCCGAATAACCGGGCTCTCCCTTCTCTCCCTGGAGACCGTGAACACCTGGGAGGCCTGGCCTTCCGGGTAAACCTGGTAGTCCCAAAGCTCCCCTGTGTCCTTTAGGACCTGAAATTAGGAAATACGTCAGGTAAAATAGGTAAACACAGGGATCCTGAGATATTCCGCTTTTCCCTTTTGCATAAACCACCTTTCTGGCTTAAAAAAATTTGTTTTATATAGTTTATTTATTTTTGAGACAGAGAGAGACAGAGCACAAGTGGGGCAGGGGCAGAGAGGGGGAGACACAGAATCCGAAACAGGCTCCAAGCTCTGAACTGTCAGCACAGACCCTGACGCAGGGCTCGAACCCACAAACCGTGAGACCATGACCTGAGCTGAAGTCGGACGCTTAACCGACTGAGCCACCCAGGCGCCCCACTTTCTGGCTTTTTAGAATCACTGACACATCGAGTAGTTATAATGGATGATCTTTACACAATGTGAATATTTATTGTGTTCTCACTTGTGTTCTAATTGCGCACTGTATGTTTGTCTAAAAGTAAATCTGTTTTGCACCAACATTCTACCAAATGGGAAAGCGAAACAATGAACAATACAGAACATCTAGAATTGGGGGCCAGCATGAGCTTTTGGCTCATGGACAGGACCTTATACCTTACCCAGCATCCCCATGTTCCCCATGATTCCTGGCACGCCACGTGGGCCTGGTTCTCCAGGACTCCCGATGCTGCCTGGATCTCCTCTGGGGCCTGGAGAAGAAATAGATAGTCACATGTCCTGCACAGTTCCTGGACATACTAGGTGCTCAGTAAATATTTATTGCTTGTATGAATAAATGAATTCTAAGCAGCCAGATCAGCTAGGTTAAGTACTGTGTAGTTGCCTTTTTGCCTTCAGATGAGGAGGGGACTGAGGACCCAGAATATTAAAATTAGAGAAAGTTAGATTCTTGTCAGCAGGCCTGGATTTCAAACATGAAAACCATTCTAAGACTAATGCCAGCAGAAAAGAGGGGGCTCCCTCCACCATATCGCAATTAATTTCCAAATGCAATACTGATGTTTTACTGCCATGTAATATATTTTGTCACTGACGTGGTCATAGAGAAGATGGGGTTATTGTAATTGTTTAAAAAATGACTTTGCAAACTCGGTAGCTTGTTTAAAAAAAAAGAAAGGCAAATCTGGAAACCTCTAAATCATTACCTGATTTTCTTTTATGATATGTAATACTGTGATAAATTATAGTTTATAATACAGATCAGCAATGTCAAAATAACATTTTTAGGGCAAAAATGGAATTTTGGGGGCACCTGGGTGGCTCAGTCCGTTGAGCATCCGACTCTTGATTTCAGCGCAGGTGATGATCCAGGGTTGTGGGATAGAGCCCTGCATCGGGCCCCATACTGAGCATAGAGCCTTCTCAAGATTCACCCTCTCTCTCTCTCTCCCCCTGCCCCTCTCCCCTACTTGTGCTCTCTCTCTCTCTCAAAATAAAAAAAAAATGTTCAAAAATGGAACTTTGTGTAAGTTAATATTTTTTAGTTAATATAGGCTGACCATAAACAACTTCGTTCTGATTTAATTGTGAAGCAAATTTCTGTTGGAACACTAGGGAGCAAAATTTGTATTCAACCCAGTAAGTCAAGAAACACATTTTTGTTACATTTGGACCTAGGGAAACATAAATCCTGATATTTCTATCAGAGAATCCACTCTACCTGGTGGTCCCGGTGGTCCAGGTGGCCCTTGGAGTCCTTTTAAACCTGGTAGCCCTGGAACGCCACTGTTTCCTTTCTCACCCGGCCTCCCTGCAAGTCCTAAAGTTAAAAACAATGGATTAAAAATACAGGTTAGAATTTTATAGTTAAATTCTGGTTAAAATTGATGAGACGTTATGGTAATACACCCATAACATAATTTGTTAAGAGCATAGGGAGATGTGGGCTCTTTTCAAAGAGGATTAAATGAGATAATATATGTAAAGTATTAGCACCCTGCCTGGTATGAGTTAGTTCTTAAGTGACACTAGCAATGATAATATTTACATTTTAAACAAACATTTTAAGAATGAGTGGCCTAAATATAGCTTCTTAAATTTTTTTTTCTTTTAGTCATGACAGAGGACCATTTGTCCAATCTATCCCTTTCTCAAATCCATTGATTACAACGACCATTTATGAAGTAATTAGAACATGACAGACATCCTTTTATTTATCTTATTTAATCTACAGGCAACATCAGTTTGTCCTTGAGCCTTTCTGGAATGGGTGTAGAGACGACCAAGCTGAGCTTCTGTGAAGTCAATGGACTAATAGTCACAATCAATGAGTGATCAATGCTGGGAAGACTGGGAAACTTGCAAACGTCCCACAAAACCGTCCTACTTTCCATAAAACACGGCTTTGATCGCATTACACTCCGGCTCAAAAACAGTCCCTGAATCTGTGATACCTACAGGGCAAACTACAAACTCCTTCCGCTGGTATCTGCAGCACTCTCCGATGTGTCTGTGGCCACACTTTGTGCCTTTTCTCAAGAAGATTCCCTTCCTTGGGTGGGTTGCCTGCTTATAGACTTATTCATTCACATAAGCACTGAGTATCTAACAGGTATCGTAAACATAAATCATGTTCCCTTTGCCCCAAGGTTTTAGTGTCGAATTGGGGAGTCAGCCAAGTAAATACAGAATTACCACCCAATGTGATACGTTCTGTCATAGAGCTGGGTACAGTATGCTACCGGAAGAATTTCTGGGACAGGGGACTGCGTGTGTGTGTGTGTGTGTGTGTGTGTGTAAAGGCTGAAGACGAGCCAGTTGGGTGGAAAGCCCTTGAAACAGGACAAGATGCCTAGGTAAGAAAATAGCACATATGAAAGAATCTGAGGAGCAGAGGGTTGAATTATTTTTCTTTTGTAACATTTGTTTTTTCTATTGATGTCATTTACCACAATCTAAAAATACATATTATTTAGCATGTTCATTTGCTTTGGGCTCGCAGGGGTTAGCAGGCAACAGCCTGCAGACCAAATCCGGTGTGGGGTGGTAGGGCTAGAGGGCTAAAAAAATTTTTTTTAACATTTTTACACTAAACACTGAAGACGACCATGCAATGGGGACCATATGCCGTCCAGAAACCCCCAGATATTTACTGCCTGGCCCTATTCATAAAATGTCCACAGATCCATCAGTGTCTCTTCCTCCCCTTCCCCCCACTGAACTGGAAGTTTCCTCATGATCAGGATACTAACCTCTGCTTTGTTCACCTCTATGTCTTTAGGACATAATAAAATACCTGGTCAGTAGGTCCTAAAAACTAATTGTTGAAAAAGTGTCTGTCATGTGGCTGGCGAGGTAGGCAAAGGGCAAGTGATAAAGAAACTCTGTATGCCAATCTCAGATTCCTATTTCCCATACTTGGCAAAAAGGTGGTTTTGAGGCTTATAATTTAAAATTGACTAGTGACAGTTTAAATACAGCAGACCCAAATGCAGAATTAACTTAGAAATAAAAAGTCACAGGGCACCTGGGTGGCTCAGTCAGTTAAGCATCTGACTTCGGCTCGGGTCACGAGCTCGTGGTCCGTGAGTTCGAGCCCAGCATCAGGCTCTGTGCTGACAGCGCAGAGCCTGGAGCGTGTTTCGGATTCTGTGTCTCCC
The DNA here is from genome assembly GCA_028646485.1 of Cryptoprocta ferox. Taxonomy (NCBI): domain Eukaryota; kingdom Metazoa; phylum Chordata; class Mammalia; order Carnivora; family Eupleridae; genus Cryptoprocta; species Cryptoprocta ferox. The sequence continues at coordinate 95,948,918 of CM053578.1, read as the reverse complement.
TCTTGTTCTCTGCCCCTCCCCCACTCACTCTCTGTCCCTGTCTCTCAAAAACAAATAAACATTTAAAAAATGTTAAAAAGAAATAAACAGTCACACATTAAGGAGGCAGCACGTTATTGTGCAAGGCATACAAGGCCCAGTTCTAATCCAGGCTTGGGCCACCAAGTGGCTTTGGTGACTGAGCAGGATGGTTAAGTATCGGTTGTCACTGTCCTCATTTGTCAACGACAGGGGACAGGGATTTTCTTGGAAAATCTGACCTTCTGGTTCTACACAAAAGGAAGGCAGTACCTTTGAGGCCTGGTTCTCCTTTGTCCCCCACTAAGTGGGATATTCCAGAAGGCCCCGGGGGTCCTTTGTCTCCTTCTTCCCCCTTGGCTCCTGGGGGTCCTTTCTCACCTTTTGCTCCTGGGATTCCAAAGCCACCTAAGAAACAGGAATAACATCAGTTCCTTACTTCTTGAGCTTGTTTGCAAGGATTCAAAAGCTAACAGTGCTTTGCCATAGCACGACACAAAACAAGACAGATGAGCCAAAACAGGCAGCCACGTAAAGGCAGTGGCATAAGACTGCAGGAAGAAAATTCGACGCCATTCAAATGGAGAAAGGAATACAGAGAATAGCAAAATTGAATATGTGGTTCTCTCAGAACTGTATTTCCCTCAAAGGGTAAAATATAATTTATTTTTCTGCTACGTGAGTGAGCATCACTCATGCCTCCTGATCCTGGGAAGATAACTTCATCACTTACCCCTCTGTCCTGGGGTGCCTGGGTTCCCGGGAGGCCCTGGAGGACCAATGTTTCCCGGATAGCCCATCATCCCAATCGTTCCTTTTTCACCTGTGGAAACAAGTGAATGCAAGGCAACTTAGGTTGTGCACAATGACAGAAGTGAAATATTCCATAAAATAAAATGTTATACTTCTTTTTTAAATGTTATTTATTTTAGAGAGAGAGAGAGAGCACAAGCAGGGGAGAGGCAGAGACAGAAGGGAACAGAGGGATCCGGAGTGGGTTCCATGCTGACAGCAGGGAGCCCCTACGTGGGGCTTGCACTCGCAAACCGTGAGATCATGACCCAAGCCAAAGTCGGATGCTTAACCGACTGAGTGGACCAGGTGCCCCTAAAATTAGTTATACTTCTAAAGAGAGTTGAAGGAATGGTTTCTGTAAACAGAAAAATAACCATATTTATCTAGGTGATGGGCCAGTGAACAGCCTTTATTAAATTATCGTTGTGGAGGTCATTGGTAGCAAATCACACTTGCAGATGAAAGTAGAATATGGGGAAGTTATGGAGCGCTCCCCCCTCCCAAACCCTGTACAACTTTCTGTTGTGTTCCTTTATCTTATTTTCCTCAGAGCAACTGTCAATTGTTGAACTCAGTTTTAATTTTATAGTTTTTTATTTTATTTCTTTTATTTTAGTGGGGGGGGGGAAGGCAGAGAGAGAATCTTAATCAGGCTCCATGCTCAGTGCAGAGCCCAATGCAGGGCTCATTCCTACAATGCTGGGATCATGACCTGAGCCAAAATCAAGAGTCAGATGCTTAACCGACTGAGCCACTCAAGCACCCTGAACTTAGTTTTTAAATGCTATTGTCTCCCCCATTGTCAGAGGTGGAATCTTGTCCACTGACATTTTTCTAGTTCTGGCATGTGGTAGAAGCTTAATAATAAATTAAAAAATGATTTGTAGATTAAGTCTCATTATTCTGGGCTCTTTTCTGGAGGAGATGAATGAGGTCCTTATGCCATGAGGTGACTATTAGAATATTCTTCCCAAACATTCAAACTATAAAAATAGTGATAAAAAGAATGATGAGGGAATACTATGAACAATCTATGTCAGCAATTCAGGTAACTTAGAGCATTTGCACAAATTACTAGTAAGGCACAGATTACCAAAACCGATTCAAGAAGAAATAGAAAGTCTAAGTAGACCTATAACAAGACAGTGAATTAGTAATGTACAAACTTCCCACAAAAGCAAGCCCAGACTCAGATGACTTCACTGGTGAATTCAACCAAATGTTTAAAGAATATCAATTCATCACTAACTCTTCTAGAAAATACAAAAGAAGGAAATACTTTCCATCTTGTTCTAGAAGGCCAGTGTTACTCTGATACCAAAACCAGGCAGAGATATCACAAGAAAAGAAAATGACAGACTAATATCTTTAATACATATGGAGGCAAAAATTCTCAAGGGAATACCAGCAAATGTATTTTAGCAGTAACATATAAAAAGGATTGCACAGCCAGAGTTGTCATACCCTGGGTAATTGTGAATTGTGATCATCCCACCACCAGCCCTGTCCTGCTCTCTGACCCCTTACAAATAATTCAGTAGGAAACACTTATACTAACTCAAAGTTTTAGTATAAGAGGCCAGTCTTATACTAACTCAAAGAGAAGTGTAGAGTCAAAAGCCTAGGTCTATGTCTAATTTATACAGCCACCTTAAAAGGAAGAAGATAGAAGAAGAAAAATAAAAGCACAAAAAAAGGATACCTGGTGGTCCTAAAAATCCTGGATTTCCTGGATATCCTTTTCGACCAGGTGGTCCCATCTCACCTCGCTGACCTGGCATTCCCGGTGGTCCAGGTTCCCCAGGAAAGCCTGACCTATCCAAGCCTGGAATACCTGGGTCTCCCTTTGGCCCTGTTTTACCTCTTCTGCCTATATATGAATGAATGAAAGAATGAATGAATGGAAGAACACACAACTGCTTTCCCCGCAAACTCCAGAAATATTTTTTATGACTATAAATATTCAGTGTGTGATTATGGGCAAACCACACACTTATCTGATTGATGATTGATTTCATCACCTTCTGTAAAATTTCTAAGGTCACTTCTAACTTTAACATTCTGTTTCAGTGATTCATGCAGTAATAAAAGTGTAGAGTTTAGATCTATTTTCTGCAGACATATCCTGGGACTGCACTTTATGACTGTAGCTCAGTCTTTAACCTGCAGAGTAATACATACAGAGCCACTCATGTGGAGGTGAGCCACCAGATACTTCTGGAAACAATAATAGCACTACTACAACCATTAATATCTTAGCCCAGAATTGGTTTGTGAACATAAAGGCGATATGGTAGCCCATAGGCATTAGCTGAGCTCTAAAGGAATTTTTTCTCATTTCACAGATCTGATTGAGAAAAGCCAACAAAATAGAATAAATTTCACATAATCTGGGTCATCTAGCCTCCATAATTTAGATTTATTTCCTACCCTTATTTTATGTTGCTTGGGAAGCAATTAACTACATATCTAAATTTACCACTTTATACACTAATGAAGGTAATGATAAAACTTTTTTTCTGAGAGTTTATATGTATATAAATATATACGTAAATATACATATATGTGTATATATACTATACACACCCACACACACTCAGTCTTGTATACAAGACACAAACCAACTTTACTATACTAACCTCAAGTCCTTTATAGATGGTACTCACTGCAACAAATCCATGACAAGGTTTCGATTGCTAAAATAACATTCCCCATTGAACAGTGGTCAGCACTTGTTGCTGGACAGTTCCCATGTTAAGCAGCAAAGCACAGAGCAGGAGTCTCAGGTCACCTGTCTGCCTAACGACTGGTTTTAAGGCCCTCCCCTTACCTTGTTGTCCTTCCAATCCATTTAATCCTGGAAGTCCTTGGGCTCCCCTGGGACCCTCCATGCACCTCCCTGGGGGTCCTTTTTCTCCAGGTGGTCCAGGCTTCCCTGGATCCCCTGCAAAACAGAGCCCCAGAATATACTCAGATGCCAAAACCTAAGGTCCTAGTACAATCGTTCTCTGGTAACTTTTCCCCCTAAACTGAACCTATATTTAATACCACTGATATGTCTTTTTACAGAGGACACTCACTATAAAGGATGGAAGGAAGGAAGGAGGAAGGAAGAAAATAACAAAGGTAGGGCAGTGATGCTGAATGGAAAAATAATTAGAACCCGCAGATTCTATTTGTTGAACTAGAAGTTTGAGAAGAATTTTTCATCCTAGAGCACTTTCAATTTGCTGCCTTTTAGCAGAGATTGCAGTGGAGAAAAGTAATCACATGTGCTATTGTACCTTGTGGTCCATCAAGCCCTCTGGTTCCTGGAATTCCAGGGAGACCTGGATGTCCAGGGAGTCCAATTTCTCCATTTTCCCCAGAATTGCCTCTTTCTCCCGGAAAACCTGGCGTTCCTGGTTCTCCAGGCAAGGCTAGTCCTGGCTCTCCCTGTTGCACAGAAGCCATGTTAGTTTTACTATATAATGCTTCCAAATCCTTCTTGACTATCAACTGGTCTTTAGGGCCATTAAATGGAAAATAATCTGTTTTGGGGCACCTGGGTGGCTCAGTTGGTTGAGCGTCCAACTTTGGCTCAAGTTACGATCTCAGGGATCGTGAGTTCGAGCCTCACATTGGTCTCTCTGCTGTCAGTGCAAGAGCCCCTTTGGATCCTCTGTCCCCCTCGCTCTCTGCCCTTCCCTCACTCATGTGTGCACTCACGCTCTCTCTCTCAAAATAGAGAAATAGATTAAAAAAAGAAAATAATCCATTCTGCACAGTCACCGCCATTCTATCAACTTTCCTATTTCAACTCTAGTTGCTGACTTTTCTATACAATTATCCTTAACTATTCCTGAGGCTATGTAACCTCTACATTTTCAGAAGACTGAAATTGTCTGGAAACAGTCAGATGTCTCTCATTTTGATAGCTTTTCTCCTAGTTATTCACACTTCTTCTTAGAGTCCTTCCATTTTAAATACTCTGAATGCTTCTGAAGATTAAGGAAGAAATAGAGAGGTAAACCTGTCTTCTAACCCCTTCTCTTTTCCTTTCTAAAAGGGAAGGATGGTTCAGAAAAACATTAAAAAGTATTTAATTTCTTTACCATCTATAAGTATATAGATAATTTCTATACCCAGAGCATCCTAACTGGCTGATTGTAATCGCCCACCTCCCTCATCATCCCTCCCCCCCATTAGTCTGAGTTTTAATTCTTGAAGAACCTTGGCTCCAGGGAGACCTGGTTCTCCAGGTGACCCAGGCTTCCCCATTTCTCCTGGACAACCTGGTGATCCTTTTACTCCTGGAAAACCTTGGTCTCCTACAGAGAAAAAACAATAAAGATTGGAGGATTAGACTTAGTAAAGATTCTGAGCAGTATCTCTGTGATTTTATCTCATGTTTTTATGGGGCAAGTTGCTAGAAATGTTTTCATGAAAGTTTGAATGATGAAAAAGCTAACTGCTGGGGGGCCTGGGTGGCTCAGTTGGTTAAGCGTTCCACTCTTGATTTCAGCTCGGGTCATGATCTCACGGTTCGTGAGTTCAAGCCCTGCATCAGGCTCTGCGTTGACAGTGTGGAGCCTGCTTGGGGTTTTCTCTCTCTCTACCTTTCTCTGCCCCTCCTCCCCTCACACTGTCTCAAAATAAATAAATAAATAAATAAATAAACTTAAAAAAAAAAAGAGAAAAAGCCAACTGCTAAATTAACAATTAAAAAATTCTGTTTCAAATCAGAATCCTCAATTTAAAAAATGACTTTCTCCATTTTGTTGTTTAGCATGGCTACAATTTTGATTCAGCAATTCTTTAAACGACTGATACTGGTTGTCATTCTGGCTGACTTTATCTTTTGAAGTTATATTTTACATGAAGTGTACAGACAAATGAATTTTTACATGTGTAGAAATCCTTGCAAGCATGAACCAGATCAAGATAGAAAGGCTTTCCAGTGCCCGAGGTAGCCTTTCTCAACATGAGTGGCTCAAGAGATTACTTCCTAATGCCACTGAATGTAATGAATTAACTTTTTTCTTATCTATTTATAATAGGAGAATTGAGAAAGGAGTCACACATATCATTTTCTCTGTTCTGTGGTTCAGAAGAGGAAACCCTGGTGGAACAAGGCTGTGTTCAGAGAATTCTTTTGTGTCCCTTAGATGACCAATTGTTAATTCACCATTAGCTCCTGGATTATTAGGTTCAATTTTGAATTTTGAATCTGCACATTCAAGGATTTTCTCAGGCTACTTCTTGTCCCCATGGTTTAGTCTCCTTCCAGAGGGTAAATCCATGGGGTTACAAGCTAGTATGCAGTGTCTTAATGCAGGGCCCAACAAGAACTAGGCAAAAATATGGGCCAGGCTGCATTACTTCATAGATCATTGGGAAGACATCCAAGAAATTGGAGTCAAGGACATTCTTGAAACTATAATTACATCTTCCATTTCAAATATTCATAAACTGAGATCAACATTCCCACATTTGGGCAGAACTAATGCACTCTAGGCACTGATGACATCTCAAAGAGAACAAGTACCAAAAATGGATTGACAAACACTTTAAATAACATTGAAACAAACATAAAATGATTATAACATCTGAAAATCTATGCGACACCCCAGGGACCCTGATAGCTCATACGCCATCCTGGATGTATTTATTCGGTGACTGTTTGAGTTCTCAGTATCTGAATTTCTTTGAAGTGTTTTCCCTCTGATGGGAAGCAGCATTTGTTGCCAAAGGAAAATAATTTCTGTAATTTATATGGCAGTGTATAGGACAACAAGTTACTTGGATTTAATAGTTCTTTTTTTTATTATAAAAGAAATGTATAAAGTGAAAAAATGCATAAATGTAAAAAAGTATGGACATTTATTCAGAAATAAAGAAAAACATCCTCATAATTCCATGCTCAAGAAGAATCCTTTTTACCTTTTTTGTAAATTTCCTTCCAGATTTTTGCTACGTATTTTAAAAAATTTAATTGAGATGAGATGTATAAATCTGTATGAATTCTGCCTTTCTGCCTAACATTATAGTAAGATTTTATTTTCTCACTTAAGATGGATGAAAAACATTATTTTAAATACCACATTATGGATCTTTTCTATGTTATTCATGATATGTATTTATATTTTCTTTTTTTAAGTTTATTTATTTTGAGAGAGAGAGCGAGAGAGCGAGCATGTGCATGCAGGGTAGAGAGAGAGAGAGACAGAGAGAGACAGAGAGTCCCAAGCCGACTTTGCACCATCAGCACAGAGCTGGACACAGGGCTCAAACTCACAAACTGTGAGATCATGACCTGGGCTGAAATCAAGAGTCAGACACTTAACCGACTGAGCCACCCAGGTGCCCTTATATTTATATTTTCTAAATATTCACAATGATCCCTAGGTCTTAAAATTTGTAAACCTACCCTTAGGTCCTGGGGGCCCAGGGAAGCCAATTTCTGGAATTCCTGGTTCACCGTCAGGTCCCGGAAGACCTGGATCACATTTTCCTATGGATCCAGGGACACCTTAAAAACACACACACACCCACATCAGGAACTTCCCGTCATCTTGCCTTGAAACAAAAAGTCTAAGTTTCTGTGTCATCCTAGGCCTTTTTGGAAATTAAGAAATAATTTTAACATCACCCCAACTGTATGCTCTTCTTCTCCATTCTTATCCAGTGGATGAATCATTAGGAGCTACAGATAATGTCTAAGATAGAGTTTAATTCCTAAAAAGAAACAGTCTAACTATCTTGGACTACATATGTCTCCCGCCATGTGTGCAAAATTAAGTTTTAGATCACACTGGCAAAGCAGTTACATTTTCAAATGAAAAAGCAGTGGGGACTACCCTGATTAGCCACTGGCAAACATGACTTACTCCCCCACCAAAAATCCATTAAGACTGTTCTGCTCCTGAGTTCCTTCTAAGTAATTACATCAATTCCTTTTTTTTTTTTTTTTAATCAGAAGCACCAATGGGGAATAATTTGGATAATCTCAAAGAACAATGACAAGTCCTCGGCCTGCTAGCTTGTTATCTGACCAGACTCCGGCCTCTGCATTCTTTTAGAGCCAATAAATATATATTTTTTCCGTACAAAGGGGACAGTATTTTCCCAGGACTGTCAGGATGCCATTTGATGTCATGCACCAGACTTGACAAAGGGGATACTCACCAGGCGGGCCTTGGGGGCCAGCATGGCCAGGGGGCCCTGGAGGTCCTGGGGGCCCTGGGACTGGCGTCAAAACACTGAATTCTCCCTTAGGACCTTAAGAAAGTTTGTGATCATAAGATTGGTGTGCATACTGAGGCTTTTTTTTTTTTTGATTCAGAGGGAAAAAATGTGATAATAAGGGGTTTATAAACATATCCCAAGGAATATAAAAAATAGTTTCTGCTTCCATAGGCTTCAAAACTGGCCTAAAGATGACCAACCCATTGAAAATTTCTTAATCAATTGATGAATATTTATAAGCATTTACTATAGTCTAAGCTTCAATTATAGCCCAACTTAATGCTGGTCTATTGAAAGGGAAGCTATTCTAAAAAAAAATCAATAATATGGAATTCAGCATAAATGTTAGTGAATACTTATTTTGTAGGATCTTTATTTATTGGGTGACTAGTTTTGACAGGAAGAAAGTATGATATGGTAAACAAAAGATGATGTGTGGCTCGGGCACATATCTTAACCTCTCTGGTAATTTCTTCATGTGTTATTGGGGAAATAATGCCTGCCCAGCCCATAAAGATTTGAGGCAATGTGGCTATCGTGGCCAACATTAAAAACATGTTAGTGATTTGAATTATATGTATGTTTAGAGAAAAAATAAGTTTACAGTAGTTTGATGGGAAAAACTTCACGGTAATATATTTTATGACAATGGAGATCTTCACTAGAAATTCACGTGTCGAAAGAACAGAAGAAGATTTGAAAATGGATTAGAAGGGAGGTCAGGAAAACTTTTTCAACTTTTTCTGTAAAGGGCCAGATAGTAAATAATCTGGGCTTTGTGATCCAAATGGTCTCTACACCACAACTCAATGCTGCCATCACAGCACGAGAAGAGCCGGAAACAATATGGAAATAAATGAGGGTGGCTGTGTGCCAGGGAAATCTATTTATGGACACTGAAACTTGAATTTCATGTAATGTTCATGTGCCACAAAGTATTACTCGAAAGGTTTTTTTTCCCTCAATCATTTTTAAATATAAAAACCATTCTTAGCTTGTGGATCATACATAAATATGCGGTAGGCTGGATTTAGACTATGGGCTGCCATGGTTTGCCAATCCCTGGATTAGAATAGCAGCCTAAAAAATAAGGTGCAGGAAAAAAAAATATTTTTTATAATCACAAAAGAAGCTTTATGTACATGTATGGACAGAAATGCATGCATACAATGTAAAATATATATAAATACTTGGGGAGAGGCACTTACAAATTTTTTTTACTAATGAGGGATGCTATAAAAAGATTTGGAGGCCATTAGTTTATTGGGTGTCACCCTTTAAAGTGATGTTAGAAGAAATGACACGGTGGCATTATTTGTTGAAAACTGTCAGTAATATGCAATTCTCATCTTGTGCCATGTTCTCTGCTACGGATAAACATCGAGGATCGAATCCCTTCTGAATCCACCAACTATGTTCAGTACACGTGGATCCCAGAAGTTACTGGGACTTTAGAACTATTATCAGAAAACTTTTCTTCATTTATCTTAGATCTTTTGAAGTTTTATTTGTGAACAAATTTGCAATAACATTAGTGCGCCCTTGAGACTTAGAAGGGGCCTCTCAAGATCAATTTCATAGATTTCTGCCTCCCCTTTGTTTATTTACCATAACTGACTTCCACTCATTCCATATATTTCTGTTAGTATATGGCGATAGACTATCTTAGGAAATTTCAACTGAACTTCTCAGTAACAGAGAAAATGAATTTTCTCTGACATATCCTACGTATTCTTTCCGAGTGTCTATGAGTTGACATATTTTACTTATTAGAAGCAAATTTCTATACATTCATTAGTCTTGAGGGAGCTTTACTCGCTCTGGGAACCACTGACCCACTCCATAGGAAAACAGGACTGGAAAGAAAACTAACCAACCGGCTTTTCCAGGTGATCCCGGGGCTCCAGGAATTCCTTGGGTACCCTTTGGACCAGGCTCTCCCTGCGGTCCATAGTTCGGTGGTCCAGGTGGTCCTGCAGGTCCCGGGGGCCCAGGGGTGCCAGGATCCCCTGGAGGACCCCGGGCCCCCTTCTCACCACTCAGGGCCTGTGACAACAGCAATATGTTTGGATAGTGTTTCATTCCAGTATCTCCTGTGGGTTAATCTTACCATGAATATGAGTCCCAGATAAGCAGCCAATGAGAAAATCTTGAATTAAAAAGCAGTTGGTATGTGAAGGGAATTATTACTAAAATAAGAGCACTGTATGTTTTTGTGCCCTTTGGAATTCAGCAACATTTCATTCACTTGGAAGTCTCTCGAGTCCCACTTGAGGTGTCTTCCAGTGGGATGTCATACATATAATAGCCCCTAAGACTGTTCAAATCACCGAACAGTTCAAATAGCTTTAGAGCTGACATTCATGTGAACAGCATATTTGTAAACTAAAACCAGTACAGTGAACTTTCATTTGTTTTTTTTTTTTACCAGGTATGTTCATTACAAAGGAGATACAGATACAGATAGACCGTATTCATTTTTTTTTCTTATCAAGTATCTTTCTGTAATTGCATAGGGCTATAACTCTGGAAATGATTTGTATATTTTAAACAAGTTAAATACGACATAATAATCGAGTTCTCCTTCCTCCCCAATATGGGGCCCTCCTTCCTCCCCAAATAACAAATTTGACTGAATTTTTCATTGTTCAGTATCATTAGCTGACTCAGGGTTTTTATGTTTTATTTTTGTTTGTTTTTTGTTTTTCCTTCTTCTATAATGACAGGGTATAAGACTCAACACATGACCTCCTTGATTTTTTTCTTACATTACATTTACTGGAACTAATAAAGAATTAGTAAGATGCAAATGGAAGCATCATGTGAACTGTATTAGTACTAGACCAAAAGAATTCTAGACTCTGTCCCTCTGTAAGCATCACTACCACCCCGGGGTTGGAGGGCGGGGGTGGACAGCCTGGCTGTTTTCCAGAGTCTGAGAAACACTGGTCCTGCTAGCTGCTCTCGGCCAAAAAGTGTTTTGTAGTCAGAAAGGTGTAGTGAAGACTGTATCTAGATCTAGGTCCCAGGGAGACACTTTATATTCTGATATTAAAGCGTCTGTAAACGAATCTTTAAATTTATTTGCCAAGTTTTCCTGTCCAAGGTGGGATCCTTTTCATTGCATAATACTGATGAGCTGTGGGAGACACTGGTATTTCCTAGAGCAGCCTAGGCAACGGGCCTGGCAAACTTCTCCCAAATACACTTGTGTGAGGTGCTTGGCCTCTGACCCCATGACATCTTAAAATAGATCCCGGTAGGAATCTCTCAAGTGCACATGTGAGACATTCTGTCCCTATCTCATGAAAAGAGATAGAACTTACATAAGTTTAACTATTTAAAATTTTTTTTTAACATTTATTTATTTTTGAGAGACAGAGAGACAGAGTGTGAGCAGGGGAGGGGCAGAAAGAGAGGGAGACAGAGAATCGGAAGCAGGTTGCAGGCTCCGAGCTGTCAGCCCAGAGCCCGATGCGGTGCTCGAACTCATGAGCTGTGAGATCATGACCTGAGCCGAAGTGGGATGCTCAACCGACTGAGCCACCCAGGTGCCCCAAGCTTAACTATTTTAAATGACAAAACATTTGATCTGTTTATTTGACTACCCGACTCCTAAATATTCTGCTTTATGCATTTATTTTTACTCCAAAGAATGAATATTTCCCTCAAGATACTGATGAAGACTTTCACTTATTTGTCATTTTCTAAACCTGTCTATAAACTCATTGCATATAAATACGGCATTGTAACTTGCGTAGGAGGCAAGGTTATTATCGATGCACAATTTTCTTTGGGCTCAAAGCACCACTGAGTGCTACCTATGTGTCAGAATACTATCCATATGTGCTGGGGTTTTGACCGCTCCTTTGAAGATGCCTCGTTTTGCCATTAGAGGGACGCACTGTGCTGAGTGGCCAATGGTTTTATGAGTGGAAATCACCCAATGTGGTAACTTTGGAGCCTATCGGTTATAGGGAGGGTAATTGGAAAAAAGTCACTAGATACCAACCGGCTCCCCTTTAGGTCCTGGTAATCCTTTTACCCCTGGGGTTCCAGGAATTCCATCCAAGCCTCTTCTTCCAGGATGCCCTCTGAGCCCAGGGTCCCCTGGGGCACCCACTTGTCCATCAGGTTGAGATGCTTCCCCTTTTTCTCCTTTAAGTCCTGGATCTCCCTGAGCACCCGGGAACCCCTAGGGCGGTATAGAAATGAGTCTGCATTGCATTTGGGTACAGCTGTTCTTGTGCCAATCTTAAAAAAAGGTCAATCAGAATTTTTTAAGTTTAATGAACATGGATTTTTTTCAGACACTTTGTTTAGCCTGCAAGTACAATTTCAAGCTTTTTTCCCTTCTCTATTGGCTTCCAAAGCTGGAAAAGAATTCAGTTAGCACAATCCAGTGCAACACATGCAATAATATTATTCAATATGATACAGATATCATCATAATTTAGACTATGTTAGAAAACTGGGAAATTTTAACATGCATCTATGGATAATTTGATTTGAATATATTTATCTCTATATAACTTTCTGATCCACTGTGATAGGTGAAGTTTTAATTTCTAATAGTTTATTGAGGTATAATTTACGTATCCTAAGATATATCTTTACACGAGTACAATTCAATGATTTTTAGTAAATTAGTACATTTATGCTACTACAATCACCATAATCCAGTGTTAAAACATTTCCATTATTCCCTCAAATTCCTTCACATCCATTTGCAGTCAATCCCTGTTCCCAACTGCAGCCCCAGGCATCCACAGATCTGCCTTCTATCTCTGATCCATTTTAAATGATTATAAATTCATTAATTCATTCACTTATTCACACATCATGCATTTATTCATTTAATCAAGTGTCTATTAAATGCTCTAATATTAAATACTCTTTGCCAGCCACCAAACTGATAGCCTATGTGTGGTGCAACTGCATTTCCAGAATGTGCTATTTTCCAAATTGAAACTAAAGCTTCCAAACCATGAAATCTTACTGGATATCCGGGAAGACCCACACTTCCTGGGGACCCTGGGCTTCCTTTCGTGCCAGCTGGCCCTTGTCCGCCTGCAAAGCAGTGAATTATTAAATATTCGTTAAGTACCAACCCTGAGTAGCCCAGGTAATGCAGTATTTGAAGGAAATGGTGTGTTTTCTTCTCAGGAAAGAAAGACAATTTCTATCTTAAAACACAGAGTGCAGGGAAAGGATGGGAGTAAATAACTAGAATAAGAGATGATGTCAAAAAAAGCATTTAAAAAATGTTTATCTTCCTAAAATTCTTGTCTTTATAATTTTAAGGAGATAGGTTTATTTTTTTATCATAAAAGCAATATATACTCCTTGTAAAAACCATGATTCCGAAAGAAGAGAATAAAAATCATCTATAAATCTACCACCAGAGGACAATATTTGCTAAAGTTTTGATGTATGTTACTCATAAAATTGTATATCCATAAAGTGCTGATGTATATATGGCATTTTGAAATCTATACATGTCAATAAATACAGATTTATAGCTTCGCTTTAAATGACGGTAGAGTTGCCTAATGTGTGGGTCAACCAACATTTATTCAGCCAACTACTACTTTAGAATTTGTATCTTTTTTCAAGTTTAGCTGTAGTAAACAATGGGACACTAAATATATCTAGATAGTTAGTGCTTCAGACTCATCCAGTAATTGAAATAAATTTCTAAAAGTGTAAGCGCGAGACAAAATGGACACAGACTTTTCTGAGGCTTTGGACCTCTGTTGCCAAATTGCATTTGACTGCACAATTTTACGCTTCCTATATGTATGTAAGTATCTCTGTAAAGATGATCCCTTTAGAGGGTCTTTTGGATGGATCTCAAGCCAATGTATTTACAAATATATATCCCGATTTTATTTTTTGCAAGATTTGAGTCAGGATATATTTTTTGATTGCAATCCAAATGTTTTCACTGTTTATATATCTTCTTTGAGCTATACCTGTCATATGTCAAGTGTAGAGAAACCAAGGAAAATATAACACAACTACTTGGTCAGCAGCAGTGACCTACATTCCACCTTTGGGCTACAGGTCACTGAAGGGGAATCTAGGAAAACCATCATTGTTTCCTTCCATTCTTTCCCTCCCTTCCTCTCTACCCTGCTCCTTCCCTTCCTATCAGTTTTTGTTTTAATAGAACAATTCACACAGAGTCTTTGGCACTGAATAGGAATAGCATGAGGAACAGTCTGCCCCCTATATGTAACTTTCACCCCCTTTCCCCTGCTCCCTTTCTCCCCTCTCAGGCCTGTCTCAGGGAGTCAGGGGGCAGAGATGGCAAAGTAACTAAGGCACTTATAAAGGAACAGGAATGATTTGATGGTGGCAAAGGACTCTGGCTGAATGCATGTCCCAGACCACAAATCAGCTGGCCACAGTGCCTGCATTTGCCACCATTAGCGTTTCTTCTTTGGACTGAAAACCCACTCCCCGAAGCCCCTGTGCCAATACAAATGTCTACCGGATGGCGGTAACATACAAATATTCTCTGATCTACGTTGCCAGATAGAACTTTGGCTTAACTTGCTTCAAAGGGAAGCCCTCTGGCACAGCAATGGAAGGATGACAGTGTACAGAGTAGGAGCATGGCTCCGGCGGAGAGTGGATTTCGGTCCAGGCTTTACCACTTATGAGCTATGCCACCTTATGCTTCACTTCCTCATCTGCCAAATGGGGCTAATGGCAGCACTTCGTGTAGGACTGAGGTGAGGAATAGGCATGGAGGTACATACAACACCTAGAACAGTGCCTAGCACACAAGCGCTCTGTAACTTAAGCTCTTATTGGTTAATGATAGAGAATTTCATGACAGTGTCTATAGACCAAGGTGGTCACAGCAAACACAGGACTGCATGTGACACCGTGTGAGAGGCCCTGAGTAGCCAGGGGAGGGGCACCAGGGGCAGAGAAACCCAACTAATGAACAGAGGCTTTCTCTACCTCGAGATTTTGCCCACGGCCAGGAAGGGGGAGGAGGGGCGGCAGAGACAGTGACAGTCTGGAGCAACTGTGTGGGGTGGGGCGTCCTGGTCTGGCGCAGAGGTCCAGAAGAGCAGTGACACAGGCTCTATTTAGCTCTCAGAATATTGGCCTAGGAGATGGGTTTTTTTCCTTCAAAAATGGAGTTAGCAGCTAATTTTGCAAAAACAAATGAGATTTCTGATAATCCGAGTTACTTTCTCCTCATGAAAAATCGGAAGATTTATCAGCACAGGGCCTAAAGTGCTTCCAGTAACAACAGGCCCGAGCTGGTGCAGAACGGCCACCTCCAATGTGCCTTCCAGTTTACCATACTCCTCTCCACTCTCTGTTGTGCCCCATTTGTGTGCTTTTTTTTTATTGTGCTTGTATCCTTTGTTTTTTTAAGTTTATTTATTTATTTTGAGAGAGAGAGCGTGAGTGGGGGGTGGGGCAGAGAGAGGGAGAGAGTCCCAAGCAGGCTCTGGGATGTCAGCATGGAGCCCGATGCGGGGGTCAGTCTCACGAACCATGAGATCATGACCTGAGCCAAAATCAAGAGCCAGACCCTAAACCGACTGAGCCACCCAGGTGCCCCTGTACTTGTATCCTTCTGAATGAAATAGTGCCTATGCCCATAACTCTACCAAGAGTGGGGACTTAAAAAAAAAAAAAAAACAGAATGAAGAGAATTGCGTCTTTTAAGGAAAACAAGTGAGAGAGAGCTTATTTCTTTATGGAAGAAAAAAGTGGTGTGTGTCTGGTGTGGCTGCCTCACTCCTCCCAGTTAGCTGCTGACTCCTGTAGGAGCCCAGTCTACAATCCCTGGGGAATACCGTGGTGTGCTAGAATTCGGCAAGTAAAATGGAACAGGGGGAAATGCCAGTGTCCGTGTTATCCTGGCTTACTTTATGTTAACAGAGCATATGTTCAAACATCTCCATGTTCATGCAAACCTCATCATGACATTCAGAAGTCTGAGACCTTTTTTTAACCACTCAGTGAGCTGACCCTTTTGCACTTGCAAAAACCCTTGTGTGCAAAATATCTGTACCTGGGATTCCTTTTCTGCCGTCTAACCCCGGCAATCCTGGGAGGCCGGGAGGCCCTGGGACATAAGGACACTGGATACATAAGAGGCCTGGTTCTCCTGCAATGAAAGCAGCTTACGTTACTCGTAAACCCACATCTAGTCTGCAGAGAGGACAGATGTTTCCCACCCATACTATCATTTATTACATTAACATTTTTTTTGTGCATGTAGTGAAAATGATCTAGGACACTGTGCATTTTTTTATGTTGTTGAGTTTTATTATATATATATTTTTAAATTTATTTATTTTTGAGGAGGGGGGATGGGCAGAGAGAAGAGAGAGAGAATCCCAAGCAGGCTCCTTGCTGCCAGCATGGTGCCCGATTTGGGGGCTTGATCTTACAAAGCAGGAGGTCATGACCTGAGCCGAAATTAAGAGTCGGATGCTTAACCAAATGAGCCACCCCAGCGCCTCAGACATTGTGCATATTAATAAAAAGTCATTCATCTATTAGATCTGCTTACTTTATCCAACTGACCTTCTTAATGTTCTTAAAAGAAATCCTGAGTCAAGCATACAATATCCTTCATTATAGCCACCTCCCTCCTTCAGTGCAGGATAAACCTCGTTCCAGGAATATCCAAGAGTTTATTGCATGGGTGCTAAATAAATGATTGATTTCTAGATAAATGAATACTTTTAGGTAATTCTTTTGGAAAAGAGGCCATCACTGACTGTCTGCAGTTAGGGATTATTGTTTTGGTGGGGGAGGAATCAAGTGGGGACAGTAATGATGATGAGGATGGCTTACTTAAATAGAACAACCATTGCTTGCAACCAACCTTTGGGCCCATCAACTCCTGGGATGCCTGGAAACCCTATATGGCCTGGAAGTCCACTATCTCCAGGGGGACCTTTGCGAAAAATGATGTCACCTGAAAAAAGACAACACCAGAACTTGATTTTTTATTTCCTTATGTGTTTTTTTTTTCAATTAGCAAGTGTCTCAGCAATACATATGATTTTATATGCCCTCCCCCCATATTTTTTTTAGAAGCTGAGTCTTTTGAAGGTTTATCTACACTGAAGACTGAAGCATGTTGACTGACAAGCTTTTCCTTTCTCATTATACACATGTGATTTTTTAAAAGTTTATTTATTTTGAAAGAGGGAGAGAGAAAGTGTGTGTGAGTAGGGGAGGGGCAGAGAGGGAGAGGGAGAGAGAGAGAATCCCTATGCTCAGCGTGGGGCCCGACATAGGGCTCAGTTTCACAATTGTGAGATCATGACCTGAGCTGGCTGCTTAACCGGCTGAGCCACCCAGGTGCCCCGTACAAGTGATATTTTTTACTACTGGTGCAGTGATTCTTTGAAAGCTTGTTATATGGTTATTTCTCATCATATAAGCAACTCATGTTATTTTATCCAGTTTCTAATTATTTCAAGACAATCCTTTTACCATTTCTAGGCAAAGGGTCAAATCTCATTCTTCTATGTATCTTGGGTACCTTGAATCTTCCTGATATATTGTAGATGCTTAATATGGACTAAGTGAAAAAGTTCTGACAGAGTATCATCTGTTTTCTCTGTGTTGCTTGTCCACATCCATTTTTTAAAAAGTTTGTCATTTTTAGAAAAAGTTTATTTATTGATTAATTGAGAGAGAGACAGAATCCCAAGCAGGCTCCATGGTGTCAGCACAGAGCCTGGCTTGAGGCTCAGTCTCACGAACTGTGAGATCCTGACCTGAACCTAAGAAATCAAGAGTCAGACACTTAACCGACTGAGCTACCCAGGTGCCCCTGATTTTGTCTTTCCTAGAGTGGTCTTCAAGAAAAGTCTTTTAGGTCTTGCAAATGCATGCTACCATAATGCTACATTGAACAGCTAATTCTCTTCAACTCTTCTGTTCTATGACTGAATTTTTGGTCTTGCCATTTCAAATATAGGTTGAAGGCAATACTAATAAAACTAAATATTTGAAAATGGTACCTACAGCTCCCCAAGTTTTAGAGCAACAAGGTGCCAGTGGAAACATTTAACTGAGATGGAATGTGGTCTGTGTTAGCCTGTTTGACTTTGAAAGGAAGGCTCATTTTGTGATCCAGTTTTCTATGCCTTTAGAATGACTGGATAGTTATCTTTAAACAATAAAATCTAATGGCAGTTTTATACTTAATGTAGCCATATATGTATATTTACACACTGATACATTTGTATTTACTTTAACATTTTCATACTCCTGTCATACTTAATTCCACAAATATTTGAGTACCTATAATGTTCCAGCCCCCTGTGCTACATGCTCGGCTCAAAATAGCAAATAAGACACTGTTTGACCTTGAAGAGCATTGAGTCTTGTAGGGGAAACTGACCAAGAAAGGCAACATGAAAAACTCTCCTACTGGATGAGCTTGAGTGTTATAGGATGTGGGCTCAGTGAAAACTTCCTGTTGGGCTTGAACTTGAAGCTGCAACTGGAAGGGCAGACGGGTGTTGTTTGGTAAAAGACAGGAAACCAGGGTTGTCTCTGAGGGACAAAGATGCCTGGTGCCCTGGGGAGGGAGCTATATTACCGCAGCACCCAGACTGTGGCACTCGTTAGCTACAAGAGCTGTGCGCATCAGGCATATTTGCCACAAAATGAGCATACTAAATCCACATCTTGAAAAAGACTCGGAGGACTAGAAATTGTTAAAATCCCCCACACAGTGAAATGTTTTAGTTTAGTTTTGCTTTGTTTTCCGCATTGGTTCACACCACAGCTTAACAGCTTTTGTTCTTGGATGTTGTATCTTTTTATTAATGGCATGATTTCTTAAATAGCGATTGGCCTAAAGGGAAGCTTTTATTCTTTCTCAAATACTGCTCAAACAGCCAGATATTTAACTGAATTATCTTATAAACACTAAGGGTTTTCCAGATTATTCTTTTGGATTTTCCATGTTTATAATCATACTTTATATAAATAATAAATCCTTCCTTTCTTAAAAACAAAATTCCTAGGGCACCCAGGTGGCTCAGTTAGTGAAGCATCTGACTCTTGATTTCAGCTCAAGTCATGATCTCATGGTTTGTGAGATCAAGCCCTGAGTGGGGCTCCCTTGCTGACAGTGTGGAACCTGCTTAGGGTTGTCTCTCTCCCTCTCTCTCTGCCCCTCCCTCACTCATGCAGTCTCTCCCTCTCTCTCTCAAAATGGGTAAGCACACAAACAAACAAAAGAAAATCCCTGACACATAGAAAATTCTTAAGGCTATTAGGAGGGTTGAGTATAAAACACAAGACCTACAAGGTAGCTTCCAGAGAGGTGTTTAAGATACAAAGAATGACCCACATGTTCCAAGGTTCTGTGTACCTACCAGCCAACACAGAATGCTAAGTGCCTCTATAGGTCAATGGAGAGGATAGTCCACCCCCAGGCATCGGAACTTCCAGGTACCACTTCACATCCTCTAGGCTGCAGCTCCGTGGTCTCTGCCCCAACTTGACCTGGCAGCATCTTGCCTCATGCCCATGCTGCATGCCTCCAGCCCACACGCGGACACCAGGGCATGGGATGTCCTGGGAGCCATGCAAACACAGCCTGGAAGTGTGTGGTGTGTGTGTGTGTGTGTGGGGGGGTTAGTCTGGTCCCGTGGGATATATCCTTGACCCATGATTAATAGGAACTGATAGATAAATTTTTGCCTCTTATTCCTCTGGGACAGATTGCCCTGAAACAAAGTGATACAGCTTCTTGGAGGATATTCTCCAGGGACTGAACAAACAGTTGCAATCTTGGTCACCCCTTTCTCTGCTTTGTTCCCCCTTGCCCCTGCCTCCCACCGTGCACTCTGTGGGAACTCAGCCTAAAGCTTTGCGGCACCTGCGACGTCATCGTTCCACCAGAGCTGTTTTCAGTTAATGTGATGAAATGAACACCAGCACAAAGATGGCTCCTAAGACCCACACAGACCGACGGCCAAGCAGCAAGTACGCTTCTTCATTGCCACTGATTTGCACACTTGTCCCTTGCGCCATGGCCACAGAAGGGGCCCCATTAAGTATCTACCTGGTGGTCCCGGGTATCCTGGCGACCCTATAGGGCCTGGTGCACCAGGACAGCCCGGGGCCCCAGGGTGCCCCACTGCACTCTTTCCTGGGGGTCCTCGTTCCCCTTTGCTTCCTTTCACGCCTGGGAATCCAGGAGCTCCTCTGAGACCAGGCTTTGATGACCCTTGGAGAAAATAATCATTTTAGTGTATTTTAAATTTTTTGCTGATTCACACGTTATTTTTCAATTGCACCAAGTCTTTTTATTTAAAAGAACCTCATGAGAAATTCTTCAGTATGTGCTGTTTTGTAAATTTTTTTTCATTAGAGACTACAAGATACCAACTTTTCAGTGTCCCAAATGAGAAAGAGAGACCATTGTCACTGGACCTTGTTCCCGCAGCCAATTGTCTTAGTTATAAAAGGGCATGATGGGGGAAGGAGGCATCTCCTGGGAGAGGAGCCAAACCAGGTGACACAAAGCTCATCTGTCCCTCATAAGGTGACAAGGATGGGAAGAGGGGACCAGTCTCGAATTCCTGCCTTGCAAACAGTTTAGCTATGAAGAAGAGAGACCTCATCACCAAAGGGCTATGGAACCGGCAGGAGTAATATCCGATTATTTCTGATTATTGAGCATAAGGATTTTGCCATAAAAGCAAATCCATCTGTTTGATGTCCGTTTTAGAGCTTTGTAACTTTTACACACTTCTTCTGAAAGGAGCCTATTCATTACTTGGGGGGTCTGAAGTAGAGAAAAAAAGTCTTCCCTAATCTTTGGCCAGAGCTCTGATGTATCTTTGTATTCCAACTTTAGGAGATACCCATTATTAACAGCTTGGTGTATATTTTTCCATGCACATGCAAATACACATAATATTTATCCATTTATCTATATATTTTTTACAATGGAATCTCAAGATACATATACTTCTGCAATCTGCTTAATTTTCATTCATTTTCAAAATTATGCAATCATTTAACATGCAACATGGTATAGAGAAAATGATAATCAATAGCAGGGCTTATCAAATCTTTGCTATTTTTTTTCATGGTATCATTTCCTCTACAGAATGACATGTGGTGGCAATAGAGTTATAATTAAAGCCACTGAGGTTAATCCTTGATTAAACATCCTTGATCCTCATCTTCCTCTCCCAGGAGGCAACCACTCCAGTGACTCATGGATGTTTTTATTCTTTACAGAACTGTCAGTATATCCATAAATAATGCACTGTGAAATTTAAAACCTTACGTGAAAGTGTCATCTATGCATCTCATGCAACATGTGATTCACTATGAAAACTATCTTTTTTTAGCCAACCTAATTACTGTAAATTATTGTTTTCTACCTCTATGTCTCCTCTGAGCTTCAAGGCTTGGGTTATTGTCTTACACTTAGTTACAACCACTGAGAACTAAAAAAAAAAAAGAGCATTTCTAAGTTACTTTATGTCCGCTTTCACTCCCCCTCCCCCACCTCTGCTGTAAATCACAAAGTTAACAGTTAAAAAGCTGGAAACACTTTTAGCTCTGTTAATGAAACATTTGTCTTATGTAAGCAGTGCAAAGGTGATTTTCCTTTTAAGAGCATTTCTTTTTTTTCTTTTTAATTTTTTTATTATATATATATATATATATTTATATATTTATTTATTTATTTTTTGAGGGACAGAGAGAGACAGCGTGAGCAGGGGAGGGTCAGAGAGAGAGGGAGACACAGAATCTGAAGACAGGCTCCAGGCTCCGAGCTATCAGCACAGAGCCTGACGTAGGGCTCGAACCCATGAACTGTGAGATCATGACCTGAGCCGAAGTCAGCTTAACCGACTGAGCCACCCAGGCGCCCAAGAACATTTCTATTGGTACCATGAGAAGCATGGACATACCAGCACTTCCAGGGGCTCCAGAAGGACCACGGGCACCTGTAAATCCATAACAGTAATTAATTGCTGACAAGGATCTAAATGCCCCCCCCCCATTTTTGAAATCTTGGATGACAATATAATAATTAATAATAAATATTGTCATACTTTTTCCTCTACTCCCACAGAGATAAACATGAGAAAACCTTACTTATTGAGACAAACTGCAGAGAAGGAGCTAGTCTTAGATGCCTAACACTCAAATGTGAATCATGCCACCTTACCCTCTTCAAGCAATTCAGCAGAGATTTACGAGGAGCCTGCTGTGTATCCGACACTTTGTTGGAATGGTTCAGATGCGAGATGGTGTTCTATGTCAGATCACTTCTAGCCTAACTTCCCATGGGGTTCTAATTCTTGGATACATGTAAGTGATTTATGGGGAACATATCAGATTTAAAAAAATCTATACATCTATACTTATCTATCCATTTATTTAAAAATGCGAGGTATGTTTACTCTTTTAAGTGAAATTCTCCTTTGAAATCTTATGTGTATCAATAACTTGCCTTGGACCAGTGGTTCTTAATCGGCTGCACACTAGATAACATGGCTGCACACTAGAATAAGCTGGAGAGCTTTTGCAACCTACCAGTGCCCAGGCCCACCTCCTCCCCCTAGACAGTTACATCAGAATCACAGGGATGGGACCTTGGCATGTCATTATTTAGAAGCTCCCAGGGATTCTGATGTATAAACAGAGAGGAGGGCTCTTGGCCTAGACCTTTCCAATGTATCTACCCAAAGGGACAGAATCTAATGAATGTGACTCTACTTTATGGTACCAGGAGTTGGGAAACCCCAGGTTTCAGTCCCTTCTTGTCACTATTATGTGGATTTGCTCAAATTACAGTTTTTCAGCGTCTCCATTTTTTCTTTTGTATCCCACTAAGATTCCTGATTCTTTGTGTTCCCTCCTCCTGCCCTCTGGCCATATGAGTGTTTTCTTGTCAGACTTGAACTTCATGCTTGCACACACAAAGAGAATTTAACTACCTTCTATGGTATAGCACCTATGGAATTTTCATATAAAGGTGTGAAAATTAGGAGACCATGAAAATTGGGAGACCTCCCTTCCCCCCTCCCCCTGCAAATTCCAGGTCTATAAGCACGTGTTATACGTTGAAACACGTAGGAATGGGCAGCAAAAGCTTTAGAAGAAATTTATTCTCACCCTGTGGGCCACGAGCTCCTTTGGGGCCTGGTGGGCCTGGGATTCCTATATCCCCCTTTTCCTGGTATGCATCATAATATTCTGTCTTAAAGGAAAAAGAAACACATAAAGAGAAGAGATAGCTATTTATGGAGAGTTCACCAAATGCCACATTCCAGTGTCTTTTATTTTGGCCCCAATGATATTTTCCTATCTTCCTGAATTCATAGGTTTATGTGTTAGCAGAAATATGGTAGTCATATATACATGATGGATAAATGTAAAGATAAACGTCAATATTTCTGGTATCATGGTATCATATATTTCACGGGCTTTCAACTAGAAATACATTTTAGGCTGTGACCCAGCTCACACACTCATAGTTACATATACACCTCTATACATACATATCTACATATGTGTGAATATGTAAATGCAGAAATTAAAGTTTCACAAGCAGTGACTTACCATTCTGACATTTGATCAACTCTGATTTTTTATTATATTCTATTTCACTTAAAAATTTTTAATGTTTATTTTTGTGTGTGTGAGAGAGAGAGAGAGAGAGAGCATGCATGCACAAGTGGGGGAGGCGCAGAAAGAGAGGGAGATACAGACTCGAGAGCAGGCTCCAGACTCTGGGCTGACAGCACAACGCGCGATGCAAGGCTCAAACCCACAAATCAAACCATGAGATCATGACCTGAGCCGAAGCCAGATGGATGCTCAACTGACTGAGCCACTCAGGTGTCCCTATTCTATTTCACATTTTAAAAACACTTGTCCTCACGGACTAACTTTATTTCAGAATCTGTTGGGACCTGCACATCAAAAAAAAAAAAAAACAACAACTATTGATTGTTTCTTTCATTTTCAGGTTGCCAATGGTCTGCAGTAATTGAGGACTATTGTTTCTGACACGCTCAGTGAACCTACTGCTGGTCTCCATTAACCATCTCCTTCCTAAGCAGACTTTCCAAGGACATTAATAGAAACTAGAACTGAAACACACGGAGCAAACTAGGAATGCTAACTCCTCTCGAGTGCAACTAGTGAGTAGATTTTGCTTAGAACTCAGTACATTTATCTTAAAGGAGAGAAGATGGGAATAGAAAAGGTTTGTTTTCTTGTTTTGTTTTCTTGTATGCTGCATGGGGTCAATGACTTCACTGACTTGTTTAAAAAAGAGATAATAAGAGTATTCTGGTTAAACAATATGTATAACGTCACAAAAAGTATTCACAATAGTAACAATAATGATAATATAATAATCTCCGTCATAAAATCCATAATGACATAGGTGCACCTGCCAAGGTTGGCTAAGTGCTTTCACAACACGGCCCAATTCTTCTTGCCAGCAATTCCATCACATATTTTGGGACTACCTGCATCTGAATCATTTGCTTGTTGCGTGAAGATGAGAATTTCCAGGACCTTCCTCCAGTTACTGAGTTAAATTACTTAGGCTACTACGTTAGTAATGAGACCCCCTCACCCCCACCCCATGACTCTGTACTACCACGAAACTCTCTTTAAGAACCTGTATAATCATAAATGGTAGCTCCACTCAGCACACTGACGTGAGAACCACTGCCCTTTAAGGCAGGAGAGGAAGGGATACCGGAAGTCAGACCCCAGATCTCTTTTATTCATCTCCTTAAGCTACAGAGTCACAAAACAGAGAGCATGCTCTATCTGCAGTCAGGAGCTGACAGACATCAGTGAAATCCACGTCCATGCTGGAGAGAGGAGCCGGCCTGCTGAGATGGGGCTTGGGCTGGGGTCAGTGGCTTTTGCTGGCCCTGGTTGAGCTTGTGCTGCCCGGAAGTGCAGGATGTCATACCCATGCCCAGCTGGAGTGGGTGGAGCTGGCTCCCTCTGCCCTGGGTACCCCAGCTGACCTCCCCCGCACCCCTCCTATTCCACCCAAAGCCACAGGTCAGCTGGGGCCATGTCTGATTGGACAAAGGTTTTCTTCTTTCCCACCGCTGAGGGTGGGCATTACTAGTGCCTTCCAGATACCAAACAGGACCAAACAGAAATATCTATTCATTGCCAAATGGACAAATACTGACAATGGCTGTTTTCTTCTTTGGTTTGATAAAAAAGTAAATACTATCATCCCTATCTTAATAGTTAATGAGAGACGCTGATTCAAAATTTCCTTGATACTTTGAGGGACTTGATCAACCACGACATTGATATTGTCTTTAGTTACACTTACTGGACCACGAAATCCTGGAGGGCCAATGTCCCCTTTCCACCCCTGTGTTGAAAGACAGTTACAAATTGTGAGTACATGAATCCAAAGTATTTGTATATTTGGTATACTTAAAAAGCAAAATGACCAGTTAAACAATAAATGGACTTTGGGTGATTTCCCTGGAGGGCCATATCTGGGGCAAGAATCCTGTCAACAAGGTCCTGAGAAGCAGCTGTTGCTCTAAGTGGTTTCCAGATTTCCTCCATGCCAATACCTTCAGAGGGTGTGTCTATGTGTTACACGTTCCCATGTTCTCACCCAGATCACACGCACAGCAAAACCAGGCCGTGAGTTGTATGCAGTTCCCACTGTCCCAACTCACCTGTAACCAACCCCCTTCCTCACCTACTCAAGAGGACATTTTCAGAATTCAACAGGAAGTGGTATTATTATAGGATAAATCTTGAATCTGCACATATCCATACATATAGCAAGTATTTGAAAATGTAACATGTCAACAACAAATGAAATGGACTACAGTTCACAATTCATTGATCAGACCCTTCAGTGGGTCATGACCCTTCAGAGTGTCATGACCCAGGTTGAGACTCATGGGGTCAGCCTATACTTGACCTTCGATGATCAGAAACCTTCACTTGCAGGACTTCTCCAACTCCTTCCTCATGAGGAAACTGGATCTAACTGGTCACTATGTCAACCAGCTTCTACTACACAGAGCAAGTCTTATATCTCTCCCACAGAACTGCCCTTCGGGTGTCCATGAAAACTTCACATCTCTCATGTCCTCTTAACAACTTAACTAAGGTATTTTGATGAACACTGATTGCAGTTCCTTGGATCTATTTCCAGGGCATGATGGGGAAAGGGTGGGCAAAACCCAACCAGTTAAAAAGCCTGAAGATAGGATGTTAGAGAGGGCATTACCTTAATGCCGTCTTCACCTGGTAACCCTGGGAAGCCCTTGCTGCCTTTGGCTCCCTGTGGAAAAGGGCAAAGAGAATGGGGTCAGAAGACCCACAGGTCAATTTCTTCTGTGGGAAGGAAGAGAAGTTGGAATGCCTTTTTGAAAAGAAAAAATAGGATGGCTCATAAGGTCTCTCTTCACAGTGAGGATGTAATACTTTGACTCTTAAATGTAGGTTTAAAAAGCTATACGCTTTTGCTAGCTTAATACCTACGAGTGACTCCCCAAAGGACTCCTTCATCTAATGGAACTGACATTTCAACAACATCAATGGGCCAAACCATGTCTTTACCTCAGTGCCAGGGAACCCAGGGGCACCATCTTTTCCAGGTTTTCCCTAAAACAAAAACAAAACAAGAACACGTAATTTAATAAAGATGGAGAACCTAAATGATATGATCATCTCCTCTTGACCTTGGGCAAGAGAGCCTGACAGAGGCTCCCTACCTATTTCTTAGAAGAAAAAACTATTAATCACAGAACACATATGACCTTCTCTTGCTGGGAAAGGGAGAGCCAGTCAGAATGGGAAATTAGGGAGGGTCAATGGAAGAAAGATTGGAAATTAAGAGCTAAGCTTCAATGAGATTTGATACTGTCCATTCAAGCTTGGAGGAAAACTTGAAAAAGCAGAGAAGTGGACAAAGAAACTAAGAAAGAGGGATGTGTTCACAGTCAAACTATTTATCTGAAATATCTGAACTGCAGATATGCCAATATTTGGGCATAGTTATAAAAGTATGTTGCGGTGTTCTCAACAGACAGGGCCTTTGGATGAACTATTATGGGGTTTACCCTCCATGAGAGAATAAAAATCATATTGACTATTTTTTCCTTAGGAAAAATATATTTTTTCTTCAATGTATAATTAAAAAAATTTTTTAAACAATATATCTGGTTACACCTTTCTAAAATCGAGTTGGCTGGGCAAGTGGACCCTGGCTACTTCAGTCTCCCCACTCCCCATGTCACATGCCTCATTTTCCTTGGGGAACGGCCCTTCCCTCACTCTGTGTGGGTCTGATGGGGCTGTCAGTCACAGTAGTCCTGACCCCGCTGGTCTGGCCAGTCCTGGAAACTTTTCCTCCTGGCCACAGTCACCTTTCCAGAGTGAGGCATAGGACCAAGCTGGGTCAATTAGAGCGATTCTCTGGGGTTTTATTAGTGGCCACAGGGAGATACACTGTCTCCCTGGATGCCATTAATCTTAACGTCTCACCTTTTCTCCCTATTGCCGCCTTCATGGAAGAAGGTCATTGTCAAAGGAGAGCATAAGGCCAGTGCACACAGAGGGGGAGAAACGGTATGGAGAGTTCAGGCTCTGAAGTCCTTGAAGGCCGTTTCAGCCTTGAACTTCTCAGAGACTTCAACAAGTAAGTCTCATCTCCTAAATCTTTAAAAAACTTTTTTAAAAATGTCTATTTATTTTTGAGAGAAAGAGACAGAGCGTGAGTGGCAGAGGGGCAGAGAGAGAGGGAGACACAGGATTGGAAGCAGGCTCCAGGCTCCGAGCTATCGGCACAGAGCCCAATGTGGGGCTTGAACCTGTAAACCGTGAGATCATAACCTGAGCCGAAGTTGAATGCTTAACTGACGGAGCCACCCAGGCGCCCCACATTTCCTAAATCTTTAAAAAACTTACCAAAATCTAAGCTAGTTTGAGTTGGGCATCTTACACTTGCTTCCTAAAGAGTCCTGAGTATTGACTAGTACGGGCTGCACATGACACTGAATTTCCAAATTCACCTGCGGGCCAGGCTCTCCAGGAGCACCTTTCTCAGATCCATAAGATTCCCCAGGTGGTCCCTGTATTAATGAGAGTTATAGCAAGTTTTACATATTATCATTTTTGTACCTATCTTTTAATCTATTCTGTAGTATTTTAAAATGTTAAAATGATGGCTCATCTAAGAGGGATATCTTATTTATAAGTATTCATTTAAAAACAAATGCTAAAATGCCAGATGCTACATGGAAAGAGCCCAAATGCCCATCAACTGATGAATGGATAAAGAAACTATGGTATATATATACAGTGGAATACTACTTGGCAATGAAAACGAATGAAATCTTGCCATTTGCAACAACATGGATGGAACTGGATGGTATTATGCTAAGTGAAATAAGTTAGTCAGAAAAAGATGGATATCATATGTTTTCACTCATATGCAGAATTTGAGAAACTTAACAGAAGACCATGGGGGAAGGGAGGGAAATAAAAACAGTTACAAACAAAGAGGGAGGCAAACCATAGGAAACTCTTAAATATAGAGAACAAACTGAGGGTTGATGTGGGTGGGGAAAATGGGTGGGCATTGAGGAGGGCACTGGTTGGGATGAGCACTGGGTGTTGTATGTATGTGATGTATCACTGGAATCGACCCCTGAAGCCCAGAGCACACAGTATACACTGTATGTTACCCAACTTGACTATAAATTATATAATAAAAAATAAAACAACTAAATACCAGATGCTGAAGATGAATCATAAGATGGGTGACATTGGGTACATGTACAACAGTGCAGGGATTTCAGCTAGAAGTAGATATAAAATAATTCTAGTATACTCATGACCTCTTTGGTAGAATATTATCATACTTTAGCAAATGTTAAGATTTAAAAGTAGATCGTGTATCAAAATAGGCACTAAGGCTCTATGTTATGTTTCGAGGGAACAACATGACACTAAATGACCTACTGAGGGTCCAGGAGGTCCGGATTTCCCCATGGCTCCCTTGTCTCCCTTCTCTCCCTTGAGGTCCTGCCACAGAAAAAATTTCAAGTCATTACACATAGATCAAACAAGGTTTTACTGCTTTTACTTGGAAGATTTCTCTATCTATTCAATGTACTGGATTTACAAACTACTTATGTACCTACTGTTAATACAACACATTATCATTTTTCACATTTCAAATTTTATACCTGTGAATCCATTGACTAAACACAGACTTTTTTTTTAAGAAAGTATCTTTTGGGTCAAACTGTGTTAAACCAATTTAATTCCTGCATCAGTTTTCAATAAGCACACTCAAATCATTTTTAATGTATCTTATTTTCACTTTAATATACAGAAATTATTTTCATTGGGATCAATTATTTTCTGAGTAGATGTTACCATGAGAATTTGATTGCATTAATCAGGTTTGTTTGTGCCCTTTGTTGATTGTATTTTCCCTACTGTGAATCTTCTCTTGGGGCATAATTTTTTTTCAAACTTAATTTTTCTCCCTGGGTCAAATCTTCCAGATATAGACGTTGTCAAAGTGAGATTTTTTTTTGTCAATTTCTAGCCAATAAAATTTTAGACTTTATTAATTTCATTTCTGTCAATTACCTCGGAAAAGTTGTTATTTTCCTCAGGTAAAATTTTCTCCAATCTTCAATGAGTTATTATTTTGGTCATATCAAATTTTGCCATATTTTGTTTTAATCCTTTTCAGTTTTGCTTTGATAATTTCTATCATTAAAAATTAATTGTAGTAGAGTGTAACGATTAAGGGGTTTATTTTTGAGGTGATGAAAATAGTCCAAAATTGCAGGTGGTAATACTTGCATGACCCCATGAATGCACTGAAAGTCACTGACTTTTACATTAAATAAGAGAGTTTCATAGTATGTAAATTATATTTCAATAATGTTTTAGAACTAATTATAACTAAAACCCATGAATTTTATTCTTTAAAACAGATATATGGATTATGAGATATGAATTAAATTTCAATCAAGCTATTATTAAAAATAATCATAAGCTTTAAAAAGAAGGATGATTTATGTTTATTTCTTCCATAAGAAAACTGTTAACCCCTCACTTCCTTCCCCCTCACCCCAGACATTTCAGGATCAACCTAGTGTCAAGTTTGGGGTATTACATTGTGATTCACTTTTTCTGAGCATTCAATTCAGTTCTATATCCTGGTCTTTCTAGCTACCCCATGGTAGGAACAAAATGCAAGTGTTAATGTCAAAAAAAGGGTCACAATGTCCTTGGATAGAAATTAGGGTCAAATTGCCGTTGGAGTTATAATGACAGATAAAAATGTCTCATTTGATTACAATACCATTCCACCCATATCTTTAGGTCATTACTATCCAGTTGGATCAGAGCCATATAACCATTTTGTTATCATTTATTCAAAAATATTCATTAAATCCCCATCTGAGTTAGGAACAGTAAGAGGGGATGAGGATAAAAGGTGAGCAAAATTAGATCCAGGCTCTACCTTTTAGAATCTTGAAGCTGCTTGCATGTGATCTTGCCTCAGATCCCTGTCTCACTGTTTTCTGGTTCTCCAGTAAAAGATGGGAATAAAATAAAATCCAGAGGCTCAGGCGGGGCTGAACTGGGCTTGGATGGAAGGTTATGCAAGAGGTAAAAGATCACAAGGACCCCCCCCCCCCAAGAAGTGAGAAGATACAACCCTAGTAATAAAGTGGAAGAGTTACCGTTCTGTTATCTGGGCCGGTTAGGGTCACAATAACCGTTCCCGGTGGTCCAGGGGGTCCTGTTAATCCTTTTGCACCCTAAAGACAAATACACTCAGGAAGGCAAAACTGAACAACATCACCTTTGCTGTTTTGAAAGAAGATAGAGCCAATGATAGAGCAAACATACATGTTTATTTCAATGTCCCTCAGTGAATAAGATGTATAGGTTGGTGGCTCTGAGACTTAAAATGTCTTGCCCACAAATAAAACCCAGTATTTGAATTACCCGCTCTCCTTTTTGTCCTATCACATTATCGCCCATGTGACCCTGTAAGAAAAGACAAAACTAAATTATTTTAAAAAATGACTATGAATAGTCTGGACCCACTGAAGCTCCAATGCTTGTAACTAAACATTTACATTTTAATTATAATGTTAGTATTATAAAATTATAATTTATTATAAACATTATTTAGCTATTTCTTGGAGGAGAGGGGCACTATGTTTCTTTCAAAAGTAGAGATTGAGAAACACAGAAAGCTTAAGGGATTTACTTAATATGGCAAACGACGGCATGATGTGGGATGGGATGGGAAAGGAAACTGGCTCAGAGGACATTTTTTCTGGCTCAGCCACTAGCTGGTCACCTAACTTTCTGATGCCCTAGTTTTCTCATCTTAAAAAGAAGAAGGGAGGGTAGCTGAACTTCAGGATTCTGGAACTCAAAAGCTCCTAGAGAGGCTAAGAATACAATTCAGGCTACCTGACTTCACTAGTAATTTAGTGAAATGAGACAAGTCTAATGAGAACAGTGTGTCTTCACTAACAATGGCCAATCTATCATTTCAACCAATGCCTCCTTGCTATTTTGCTCTTGAGTATATAGATCTTCCCCTCATTAGCCCAGAAACTATAAAAATAAAGAAGGAAAAGAAAAGAAAAGAGCTCAAGGCGAAGAATCAAAAGACTTTAAACCTTAGCTCTATCATTTATTGTCTATTTGACAATTCACTTGAATAATGAAACAATAAATGTGAAATCACCCTGGTAAGTTTCCTATACCCAAAGGCTACCTGATGGTAGATAAGAGATAATGTGTTAGTACTAATTTCCTTGTGGGGATCAGCCTCACTCAACATTTTCCTACTTAGTTAATAGAGGGGCTCAGAACAAGCCACCCCAAATATACCACTTCGGCATAATAATTATTTTTGAGCTCAAGGCAATTGAGTAATAACAAATGCAGGGCATCTGTCTAAGGGCAGGGCATAGGCTTCCTTTGGTGAAGGTGTCATCCACTCTCCTGTGCCAGGGAGAAGAGACAACTCTATCACTGGGACCAGCACTGATTGAAATGTGCATAAACAACCCTTACTGAAATAACCCTTAACTTCCATTAGATCTCCCCCATATATTTACCTTCCCACAATTTACTGCCCCTACAAGCTCAAGACCATTTTCCTTCCTCTTGTCACTCCTCCACAAACTTATCACCCTTTGCTAAAATGGTACATAAGCCTCTGGGCCTGACTGCCTCTTTGGGGTTTTCATTTCATTTCTGTGAGGCCCTCAGATGCATATGAAATAAACCTTTTTCTCCTGTTAATCTGTCTTTTCTCAGTTCCATTTGCATGTCCCCAGTCCCAGAACCTAGAATGACCAAGAAAAAGTTTTTTCCTCCCCAACACTAGCAATAGAATAGGTCTTTTTCACAGAAAGACATGCAGGAGGACATGAATATTCATCCTTCATTTACTGGCATGAGATCAGGGTGGTTTTGGGAACAGCCCACTACAAAAGTCTATAGGATAAAGTATTGGGTGAGCAGTAGGATTATCAGAAATGGGAAACCTATGGCCTTGCCCTTCCCTGATACAGAGCTCCTTATAACTGAATTATCAGGGATCAAGTTACAAAGTGCAGGGAGAAGTGAGGGAGGGGTGCAGAGCTGTCTGCCCTGTTCCTTTCCATGAATTATTCCAGGGAATAATCCTGTGGCTTCCAGAGAGGGGCTGGGCAGTGACCACATGTCCAATCAGACCAGGTTTGGCTTTTAGCTTGCTTAGGGCGTTCTGGCTGTTGGGACACACGAACTGTAATCTACCTTGGGTCCTGGAAGTCCTGAGGTTCCTGGAAAGCCCTAGAAAAATCCAGAAGTTAAAATTACAGCTGGAAACATGCCAAGCCGAAAACTCTGTGTAAAGCTTTTAGCTATAATGAATTTAGTAGTTTTCAGTGTCCACAGCTGTGATGATTTCATACTCACAAAGAGCCCTGGAGGGCCAGGTGGACCGACGGGTCCGGGAAAACCTGGAAGGCCTGGTAAGCCCTGTAAATTAAGAGAAGAGTAGGGTAAGTTCGCGTTTACTTCTTGCCTAAGAACAATGTTTATAAATAAATAAATCCATGAACATATTTTAATGAAGGCTGAGGGGCATGTTGCCTCTCGTTTATGGCTGTGGTTAATTACAAAAAAAAAAAAAAAAAGAAAAGAAAAAAGATGCCTGAAAGTGCGTTGCCATGTAGAACAGGTTGCCAGGAATACCCGGATGGTCACATTTCCAGGAGCATGACCAGAGCTGTTGCTTTACTTTGGAAGAGGATTTTAAATTTGTGAAATTTTGCTTTTCTGTCTGTTTGTCTCTCTCAGCCAAGCATGCTCCTCCCGTAGGGCTTTCCACCTGCTCTCCTTCTGCCTAGAATGAATGCTCTTTCCCCAGACATCTAGAGGACTGACTTCCTCTCCCTTTTCGTATTTTCACTCAAATGTCATCCTTTTCCTGCTCGCCCAATCTAAAGCCACAACCCTCCTTCCAACACGGACACTCTCTTACCCCCTGCCCCTGCAGTATTTTCCTCCTTGGCATTTGTTGCTATCTAACCAACACTTATTAATTTACATTTTTCTCGTTTCCCCTACTAGAATGCAAGCTCCATGATGGCAAGAATTTTTTTTAAACTGATTTGTGCCCTGTGGTAGCTCTAGAGCCTAGAGAAGCTCCTGATACACAATTGGCATTTAATTTGTATTTCTTATATAGATGAATGTCCCACTGTTATATCTTCATCAGTAGCACACTGGAGTACCTAGCCAACACTCAGTGAACATTTAAGGGACACATCAATGTCCCAGATGGTTGCCATCTCTTCTTACTGGATCCCTTTCCTTCGGCATCAGGCCCCTTAAATGTTTCCTAAGCAAGAAAAATCAAGAGGCATCATGTTCTGTATCTTTTCTCAAAGGTCGGTAAAGGCTCCTAAGTGTATCATTCTGCCATTTTGTGGCTCACCATCAGTTGGCGTGGGTCACCATCTGGGAGTTCAACAACCTACACTCAAACTCTCTGACTCACTTAGACAAATTTCCAGAAATTTCCACATATACTTCTGAACTAAGTTAAAATATTTCTGGTTTTAACCTGGAAGTTAGTACCTGTGCCTTAGGTCTACCAAAAGATCCTTTGAATCACAAAATAAAACACACACAGTCCCCCAAATGGCTGTGTGTCTTTGTATCCATTTTGGATCATGCTTGATCTGCATACATATGGATCAAAAAGTAAACCACCCTACAGGAACAAGGCACATTTAAATAAAACCCACTTACTCCTGCAAATTTTATAATACGGCTATTATTTAACATTATGGTTTTCAATGATGTTCAATGTATGATACAAACCTATCCTTGATTTCAACAAATACAGAATAAGTGGAACATAACTACTCCTTGAAGACTCCTCTTTAGGGCTAGGAAAGCCTGGGTAATTGAGATTTAAGAAGAGATTATAAGACTTATGCCTCAAATCATCCCTTTATGTTAGTTTCGTGGAGTTTCTCATAAAGTGAATGTTATAGAATGAAATGAAGTGGATATATAAACAGAAGAAATATGAGTGTCTACTGCACACGTTCTTGCGGTTGTCAGAGGTGGGAGTGTAGTGTAGGCGAAATGTACAAATGTCCAGTTATAAATAAATAAGTCTTGGGGATGTAAGGCACAGCATAGTGACTATAAAGTCAATAAAACCACACTCCAGATTTGAAAGTTGCTAAGAGAGTAAAGTTTCCATCACAAGAAAAAAGATATTTGTTTCTGTGGTGATGGATGTTAACTAGACTTATTCTAGGGATCACTTCACAATATGTACAAATATCTAATCACTACCCTATACACCTGAAACGAATATGTCATATGTCAATAGTACTTCAATGAAAAAAGAAAACAAAACAAAAAAGAAAATGGAAAACAAACGATAAAAATGTTCCTAAGAGAGGGGGGAAAAGATCTAGGGGAAGATAGAGAGAGGAGGGGCAGAGATGAAGACAGAGATGCAGAGACACAGACAGGGGAGAAAAAGGAGAGAGACGGATGGAGAGCCAGAGCCAGAGAAATGAAAATGATAGGCCCTTCCCTGAAGTGCTATACCTGTAATCCTTGGGCTCCTGGCAACCCGGGGTCACCTTTTCCATCGAGTTCTATGCCTTCTGCAGCAGGAGCACCCTTAAAAATAAAGAACCTCATCACACATAATCAATGTTATATTTTCAAAACTCCTTTAAATGCTTATTAAAGCTCATATGCCTCAAGGACAAAAGTGCTTTTCAGGATCCACACTTAGAGAAAAGATTTAAGATTATGTAGTTACACCATTTCGAAGAGATCTAAGATTTTCATATATCCTAAAATTGACAATTTACTGTGCAAGCAAAAAAGACATAAGGATGACAGAGCTTTTCTCAAGAAACCAGAATAAGTGGCAGCTCCTGATCTAGAAGTTGGGACCCTGAGCCTGATGTCAGTTCTTTCCTTCCAGACTCTAGTCCCTTAAAGGATTTTATGAAAGTTGTATTTCTTAAGAGGTATTTACGACAAGAGCGGAAGGAAGTTGTCAAATAGGAACAAATTTCATGGCCCAATTATTAATTGGTTTCCAAATTAATTACGAAACTTGATTCGTAATTACTTATATCTCATCATTTAATGGAACTCCTTTCATATATACCATTAGAGATTTTCTTTCTTTCTTTTTTTATTTGTTTGTTTTGAGAGACAAAGAAAGCATGAGCAGGGGAGGGGCAGAGAAAGAGGGAGAATCTCAAGCAGCCTCCCCACTGTCAGCACAGAGCCCAGTGCGGGGCTCCAACTTACGAACTGTGAGATCATGACCTGAGACGAAATCAAGTCGGACGCTTAACCGACTGAGCCACCCAGGTGCCCCGGAGATTTTCAATACTAATATCCCACACATGACTTACCTTTTCTCCCTTCAAACCAACAGCACCCTAAGAAAAGGAAACCAAATACACAGCATCACTGCTCTGTCCTCACTGCTATTGGGCCCCCTGTCTCACTGTATACTTCCTGCTGGCTTTTAAATATGTTCAAGTTTCTTTCATTTAAACAAACAAAATCTCCCCTTACTCTCCCCCTGCCAGTACTGCCCCCCCCTCCCCTTCATGTCATCTGCAACCTTCCCATTCTGTTCATAACCCATTCATTCCTCAGTCTCATACCTCTCTCCTGACTCCATCCAGGCTCTAAGTATCCTTTGCTAAGTCCTGCAGTGATGGTGATGTTGCTAAGGTCAATGACAAGAGGTCAGATCTTGGACTTCTCGGCAGCATTGGGTCTGAGCTGTCTGCCACACCCCTCTACTGAGATACATCCTTCCTAGGCTTCCATAATCTACTCTTCCTGGTTTTCTTTCTACCACCAGGGGCCCCTCCTCTTTACAGGTTTATTCTCCTTGACCCAGACATCCCTTGCTGGAACTTCCTAAGTCACGTCTAAGGCTCTTTTCTCCTTATTCTTGCTCCTTGAGTCACCACCGTCTGGGGCTTCTTTGAGCAAATCTAGCTGCCTATCACTTATCTCTGCTTAGATATTTCAAATGCAAAATAAAGCCTCAAAGTGCAAACCTGAACTCAATACATGTATGCATTCATTCTCTACCCATTAGTTGAATGTCTACTCTCAGCTGCCCCAGACCTTCCCAAAGTCTTGATGGATTTTAGCATATGGCCATTCTGGAGTAAATGACTTGTGTTTACACTTTACACAGAGTTAGAAATGGATACCTACCGGGATCCCCGGGTAGCCTTGTGTCCCCGGAAGGCCTGGAAACCCTTGTTCACCCTGGAAGATATACAAAGCTCGTCATTCTTTTTTAGTTGTTCTAGAACAGCCTATCGAGATATTTTCCCTGTTTCTCTCTTCCAACCCCGCAGTGGTAAATCGAGACAAAGTAACACAAATTCCTTATGGCTACTGGGTCATGAGGCTGAAGGCCAGAAAACCATTATCTTAATTGAAAACAGGATTAGAATCTACTGTTTCTCAAATTGTGCATAAACGGCAAAAGTCTAATTGTGCCAAGAACTTTTTAATTGCTGTTTCCTTGAAACTTTACTAATTAGTTCTTTCATGGCCACCATTCTGGGGAAAAGGGGAGTGCCTTCGGGAAACAAAGAGGAGGGGTGAACACTGCAAAGCTCAGTCATTCTTTGCCAAAGACCAGTTTTGCATTCCACGCTTTTGGCTTCTGATTTACATACACTCACAACCTCAGGGGAAAGTAACCCGTGAGCCCCCATCCTTCAGTGGGAGAACACAAGAGAACGTCCCCAAAAGACAAACAGAAATCAAACGATAAGAATAAAGAAAACCATTATGTTTCTGTACACACACGATTGGTTTTGGCTAAAAGAATCTTTCAAGGGAAGTCTACGCCATCTCGTTCCTCCTTTACCTGGATTGATTCATTCGGCAGAATGTTTCCTAACCAGCTCCTGTGCGATGAATACATACCTTAGAACCATTGCATCCTGGTACACCAGCAGGTCCATATGGTCCAGGATGGCCTGGGGCGCCCTGGAAACACAGCAAGTCTCAGAAAGGAGACATAAGCACCAGCCCCCGGGAGCAAGTGGCATTAGTGTAGAACTCAAGGTGAGGAAAAAGACGGGCTAATTTAGAGAGTTATTTAAATACAAATGGCTATTAAATAGTTATGTAGTATATTTAGTTATTTTAGATCATTTAAATAAAAATCATAGCAAATAAAATGGACTAACAAAACCAAAAATTACCACGTGAGATGTAGATATTTCAGATGTAATAAGAGACATTTCTATATAAAACGAAGTCCCTTAACATGCTGTTTTAAGCCAGAAGAGAAGAAAGGAAAAAGAAGAGGGATGTGTGCATGAAGTAACTATTATTTTGCTATTCTACACTATTCAACAGAGATAATCTGTCCTATCCCATCTATTCTATTCTGTTCTATTCTATTCTATTCTATTCCTTCTATTCCACTCTATTCTACACTCCACTCCATTCCATTCTATTCCATCTATCCTATCCTATCCTATCCTATCTATTCTAGTCCATCCCATCTCATCCTATCCTCTCACCCCATTCTATTCTATCCTATCCCATCCTTTCCCATTCCATTCTATCCCATCCCATCCCATTCCATCCCATTCTAATCCACCCCATTTTTTCCCATTCTGTCCCATCCCATTCTGTCCCATTCTATCCCATCTCATCCTATCCTTTCCCATTCCATCCCATTCCATCCCCTCCCATCCTGTCCCATTGCATCCCATCCTATTCCATTCTAACCCATCCCATCCCATCCCAACTCATTCCATTCTATCCCATCTCATACTGTCAAGCCCCATTCTGTTCCATTCCATTCTATAACATTCTATTCTGCTTGGATGTCAGGAAATACAGTTCAGCTGTATGTCCTAACAAATCCACACTCTAACATATTATGTGATTCTACTGTGACATTTTCATCATGTAGCAAATGTCTCAGTACCCATTTCCTTGTATTTCTATTGCTTTAACCTCTTTATTAAAATGAGCTTTATATTTATTTTTTAAAATTTACATATTTTCCCCATTACTTACTGGAAGTCCAGGAGGACCCGAAAATCCTGGCAATCCAGTTACTCCCTAAAGACGTAGAAAAGGGGAAGGTGGCAAGAGAGAAACACTTTAAAAACATCTAACCTATAAACATAAAATCATTTGCCATTCTAATAACCCATCCTACAGTTGTAATTAGGAAAGGCTAAAAACTATTTGAAAAACAACCAAACAAAAAAGTGTTGACAAACTTTTCTAAATCTTACATTTATAAACCTTTTTAAAAGAGATGATTAAGATCGTTTTTGCCTTTTTGGATAGATTTTGAAGGCATAATTTGCATATAGTAGAGGGCCCCAAGCTTCCGCAAACAGTTTGAGGAATGTTTACACACGTGTGCGTGGACGTATTGGTATTACCACCACCCCATCCAGCCAGCGAACATCTCCACCATCCCAGACGGTTCTCTCACACCTTTCCCAGTCCATCAATACCCACCCCCAACACAGTGACCGCTGTTTTCTGCCATTACGGATTACTTTTACCTGTTCTTGGACTTTAACTATAGAGTGTACCATACAGAACATACTCCTTTGTGACATCTGTATAATTTTACAGTGAAGAGTTCTAATTTTTTAAACAAGAATTTTCATCAAACAATCAGGAGGGACCAATTGGACTACTAACCCTTCCACCTTTGGGACCGGTGAGTCCTGGAAGTCCTGGTGAGCCCTAGATCCAAAATAAAAAAGGAAACCTCAAAGGCAAACACTGGAAATCATTTGGCACTAACAAACCCATACATTAAAAGTCACCATTTTATTCATACACCAAACTGTTTTGCGCTTGTGATTATTTCAGTGTTAACACAGTAGATTGCTTGTTTGTTTAATTGGCGCTAAAATATTTATCAGAAAGACAAAAATTCATTCAAACCCCTGCTTCTCCATATAGGGTCCACGGGGACCCGTAGCATTAGCATCACCTGGAAGCCTGTTAGCAACGCAGGCTCTCGGGTCTCCCCCACCTCTCAGACGGATTGATTCAGAATCTACGTTTTCACAAGATTAGAAAATGATTCGTGTTCACATTCACGCCTGTGAAGAGCTGCCGTAAAAGCCCCACATTAGCCAGACAGCTGCTGAGGTCTGATAAGGATAATGATACAGTTACAATGGGGGATGAGAATGGAGGCCAATATTTCTGTGCATGAAAAATACGTTATTAACAAAATGTGCCTGGCATGCACGAATAAATAAATAGCAAAGTAAGAACTGCCTGAACCTGAGATAAAGTAGCTTTGGGTATCTAATAACTACAGTTTAGAGACCCCTGTTTCTTAAGAGAATCACCTTAAATGGAGACTGTCTTAACCAGCCACTTGGTGGGAAAGTTCCATTGTCCAAAGACTATTTTTATCATCCCTGGGAATTTCAGTACATTTTGGTATTTTTTAATTTTTATTTTAAGACAGGGGTTGTTACAGGGCCTTCTGAGATTGGAGGGTCAAGGCTAAAGAGGGCCTTCGGCGACCAGGTGGAAATCCTGGTGGCGTGCCCGTGTTCTCCTCTGCAGGATGTTCAGTCTTATGCAGAAGACTCAAGACTGACTAGGTTTTACTTGCCCATTAGAAATGTTTTTCATGCATAAAATATTTAAAATTAAAAGTAGAAATTTTTTGACCTGAAAACTCTTTTTGGTCAGGTTTAATCTGCTCTAAGTGTCTGCCTTTGAGCAAATTATCTTTTGTGGGTACATCTATAAAGCACACTGTCCTATACGAACTCCATGACAACATGATACACAGATTTTCTTTTCTTTTTAATGTTTTATTTATTTTCAAGAGAGCGTGGGTGGAGGGGGGGCAAAGAGAGAGAGATAGAGAGAGGGAGACAGAGGATCTGAAGCAGGCTCTCAGTACAGAGCCCGATGCAGGGCTTGAACTCAAGAACTGTGAGATCATGACCTGAGCCGAAGTTGGACACTTAACCGACTGAGCCATCCAGGTGTCCCTACAATTATTATTTGAATTGATTGTTGGATTCTCTAACGAAACGCCAAGGTAACAAGCAGAGTGGGTGCAGAGAACAAAACAGAAAGGAAAGAGTTGGCATGAGGTTGATCCAAGTCCAGAATTGAAGCAAATTCATTTTATTAATGAAATGGATGGATATTGTAGGCCACACTCTGGAGGAAGGCAGGATGGTCAGAGACTGAATGGGTCTGAATTCAGATGCTAAATGTCCAGAATCTGGATGACATTTTTTCAAAATTAGGGTCAAAATTAGGGTCAGAAGGAAGAGAAATGGAGAAACAACACATAAATGAATTGGAGAGACATGAAATGGCAGAATTCCTGGAAAACCCACAAAATTGTGCATGTTTACTTAGAACCCGTAGATGTGGGTTTAGTTTCTTTGGTTATAGGAGTTTGATTCTGGCATCATAGAAAACCAGATTTGAACTCTGATTTTGCCACCTTTCACTGTGGAGCCCAGGATAAGTTACTTAAGGGCTCTGAGCGTTAGTTTCCTCATCCCTAAAATGGAGATGAGAATATGAGTCACCATAGTCATGATTTCTGGGACCAATGTGAAGAGTAAATGAGATAAAGGCCAGAGTAAATGTCCCAATGCCTCACATAGAATAGAGTTGCAATAAGTACTGCCTTTGCTTACCACTTAAGTATTCTACACATTTGGGAAATTTAAAAAGACTCTGCGGGGATCCATGACAATTACCTTTCATAGCTTAGTAGTTAGTTCATAGCTTGCTGGAGGCCAGCAGTCAGGGGAACCACCACGTGAGTGCGTGAGAGCCCAGGCTTAAGTTTAGCTCATGTCCACAGCAGGAAAGAGCCATCAGCAAATCTAGTGGTTATGTAGTTATTTAGCAAATCCTCTAGGGTATTTATTGAAACAAAGCCCATTGTTGTATCACAGACTTTAGGATAAAAATGTGTGATGAGTTGAGAAAGAGGGACCCATGGAAAAAGAGAAGGGTGTGGCAAAAAGAAGAGAATCCGAGGAAGGAGAATTCCAGAAACCAGGAAAGACAAGTGT
Organism: Cryptoprocta ferox; assembly: GCA_028646485.1. Classification (NCBI taxonomy): domain Eukaryota; kingdom Metazoa; phylum Chordata; class Mammalia; order Carnivora; family Eupleridae; genus Cryptoprocta; species Cryptoprocta ferox. The sequence goes on along the minus strand of CM053578.1, from coordinate 95,907,186 downwards.
TTCGGGAAGAGAGTGATCCGCAGGGTTTGAAACAAAGCAAAAGGGTGCAGGTCAGATAAGGACAGAAAAGTCATGGGTGATTTCTGCAGGAATGTTTTCAGGGCAGGGAGACCAGAGGTGAATTCTTGCTGGCTGAGGAGTGAATAGGAGATGAACTATAGTAAGCGGGGTTAGTTTGTTTTTTAAAGCTTGGCAGAGAAAGGAAAGACAGGGGAAGGATGGCAATCCTTTGCTTACAGGGCTGGAAAGATCTAGAGGAAATGTTATATTTGTATGGGGAACATCTACATGCTTACGGACTGGAAGAGAAAAAGCTAACATCAAAAAGAGAGGGATGGCCAAGAGGGAATCCCAGTGACTAGGATACAGGTGCATGAATAGGTCCTGAATAGAAGGCAAAAAGAACACATCCTTTTGTGCAGGACTAAAGAAGGCAGGGGCAGATGCAGACGCAGAGACTGTGTGGATCAGGGAAGAGGAGAAAGTTGAGTAGGGAACTTCCGGGTGATGAGCATTTGAATCGTCTTGGGATAAGATGCAGTTCTGAGGGCTCAGGTAAGATTGGAGACCAGGAATTCACCATGGCGCCCGCCAACTGGCTGAGATGTGGAATTCTCTCCAAGTTCCCAGCAGCCCAGGTGTAGGCATAAAGAAGGGTTAGGTAAATTGGGGATGTTCCAAGCTTATAAACTGACATACTTTGGGTCCCTGTGGTCCAGGCAAGCCTTCGGGACCTGGAAATCCCTTCTGGCCAGGAGAACCAGCGGGTCCGGGAAAGCCTTTCTCCCCCTGTGAAAACCAAAACAAGATAAGAAACACACAGAATAGCACCGCTCAGTGATAAACACACCCACACCATTGCTTTCTTTTCTTTATAACTTAATGATAACATCTGGCATATAGTTTTTCCTTGGATCAAGAAAATTAGCTCTCGGCAGTAAGTATAACAACAGTAAATGGAAGGTTACCAGCCGTTAGTATTTGTAGGCTTGAAAGTGCTTGCCTTTGGTCTTGTAGGAACTACGTTTCCCCAAAAGGTGGGGCTACACAGAGCAGAGATTAAGAGAAAGGGAATCAGGAACTGGGGAGGGGGAAGCCCAGTTAGAACGTCCAGATGAGTACAGTGTGTTTGCTGGGAGATGGAGAGAGAGTGAGGCCAAGGCACAAGAATGTGTTTGGGGAGTGTGCATAATTGCTGTGGTAGCTTGAAAAGAACAACGTGCAGGCTATCAGCTTTAGTCCTTCCTTGATTACACAGGAATTAGTAATCCAATCTATTTGTGTAGGAAATGCGGGAGATATCAAGAGTGGCATAATCAAAAGGGTGAGCTGAATAGTTTTTTAGAAAGAGAAAGAGTTAGATGCTATTATGACAAAGCCCCTAGTAACGAGGGAAAATAATGTAGCCCAGTGAGTCACATGGTTCTACCCATAAATAATTTTCCCATGAACATGGATCCTGGGACCTCACTCTTTAACAGTAAAGGTCGCTGGTTGATTCAATCAATTTAATTACCGAATTGGCAAATTAAATTTTTTTATTTTTAAATATTTTTTATAGTTTTATTTATTTTTGAGACAGAGAGAAACAGAGCATGGGAGGGGGAGGGGCAGAGAGAGAGGGAGACACAGAATCTGAAGCAGGCTCCAGGCTCTGAGCTGTCAGCACAGAGCCCGATGCGGGGCTTGAACCCACAAACCGTGAGATCATGACCTGAGCCGAAGTCGGCCACTTAATTGACTGAGCCACCCAGGCGCCCCGGCAAATTAAATTTAAAAAAAAGAGAGAGATCAAGTTCACTATTTCAGTGTTGTGTGGACACACCCACATTCCATAAAAAGAGAAACAAAAGAATTTGCTAGACCTCTCCAAAAACTCAGTTACCCTCATACATTCTAGACTAGCAGCTTGCACACAGTAGGGACTCAATAAATTCTTGAATGCAAGAATACATCCCAGCTTTCCAACATGGATCTGAGTATATGCATTCATAGTTTCAGGGAAAAACCTAATTCAAACTACACATTAATTATAGAATAACTTGAAGTAAATATAATAATTATTATTGTTAGTACATGAATTACATGTAAATCATTTTATCTAAAGAGCTAAACGTATGTTCTAAATATTTTTAGTCACCCTTCAGTATTGTTAAGCAATTCATTAGCATCCCTAGGAAAGGGTTTTATAAACAAAAAACTTTAGTTCTGCCTCTGTTTTAATTATCACAAATTGCAAGTTAATGGAGCGAATTAATGAGATTTCATGGCATTCTTTTTTTTCTTGAAGTCTGCAATGGAGCTACAGGTTTCCCCCGCTATCCAAAAGCCCAGCATTCCTACGAAACTTTTCCCAAACAGAAATGGTGTAAAGCAAAGAGTATCCCCACTTTCTAAAAGTTCGAATTACACCATTTCACTTTTATGTAAAACCTACATTAGTATGGTAATTTTTTTCACAGAAGCAAAATTCCTCTTTGGATTTCACTGGCTTAGCAAAAACAAAGGCCAAGGTCGGTCTGCCTAAAAACGAAGTGGCGCACGGCGAGCTTTCAGAAAGCGGGGGACACCTGTACTTCCTCGTGCCGAAGTTTGGCCTCAACCAGGTGCTGCTGCAGGATTCTTTCACCAGGGGGCGCGCCTGCACCAGCGCTGCCGGCCTTGAAGTCTGCAGATTTCAATGTCTGGGTCAAAGTGAGCGAACTGAGTTGTTTTCATTTGTTCTTCTGTGTTTATCAGCATTGTAAATAGGGTTATATATATAGACGCATTCTTATAAACTTTCTTTTTTGCTAACTTGCTCCTGTTTCTTTACAGACCAAAAGAGTTACAATTTAACTGACGGCATTTACAGGAGTTGTCTGAAACTTTCCAGGCTTATAGTTCCTTCCTTCCTTCTTTCCTTCTGCCTGCCTTCCTTCCTTCCTTCCTTCCTTCCTCTCTTCTCTCTTCTTTTCTCTCTCTCTCTCACTTTCAGTTAACGTTTATATACGATTTCTTTAAAATTTGATTTAGGAAATGGAATAATGCACTGTGGGGCCTTCTGATATTAGGTAAAGGAGAGTGAATTCTTGGATGAGCTCTGCAGAGGAAAAAAAAAAAGCAATATTAAGATTTTGTTTTTACCTTCTCCCCTTTGATCCCATCACAGAAGCACTGGCCTTTGTCTTTACAGACACAGCCCTAGGAAAAAAGGAAAAAGAAAGGGTTTTGTTTAACAACAACTTAATAAATCCTGACTGACAGGGCAAAAGCAAACATATTTTTCTGTTCTTTGAGCATTAAACACTATTCATTAGGAGCCATGCGATACTGGGGCAACATTATCAAGAGAAATAGAGTCGAAAAGTGAGATATTGCATGTAGGAGAACTCTCGGGTGAGTGTACATCATTTTTATGGTATGTGGGAATTTTAAGTTATTTATGTGAGATACAAAGTCATCTATCTTTTTGTCAGGACAAAGAAATTGTCGAACCATACGAAATTGACATAACTGTAAGCAGAAAGTGGTCTAATGTGGCAAATTTCTTAGGTTTAACATAACATACATATATGCATATGCATACATTAACTGATCATACCTAGGTAATTCGAAGGGTTACTTTTCCTGAAATGATGTTCAAGACTGAGAAAAGGTGATCAATTCCCACCATGTGTCTTTAAGGGTAACAATCTAATTCACTAATGTTGGTATCAAAATGTTCTTAGTTTAAAACAAAACCAAAAATTTAGCTGGGAGCTTGGGACCTCTTATCCCATCTAAGCAGTCACTGGGACACATTTTAAAACCTACGCACCTGCCAACTCTAATCAAAGTCAATTTTTAGAAATTTCTCTGCCAGCAGAAGAACAAAAAAGTAGTTTAGGATACTGGATTTGCAATGTGTTTTAATATGTGTTCTATGTTTATACATTTATCTTTTTAATTTTTTTTTCGGGTTAATATTAACTGAGAACAAGTTTGCTTTCCACAGGAAAAGGATACTAATTGACAGCAAAGGTAGGGCAAGTCTAGGGCATGTGCTGGCTGGTTGGTAGGAAAAATAAGAGATTGCCTCAGATATTTTCAAAGCGGAAGACCCTATTTGTGCAATTAAAATAAGATGCACAAGCAAAACCATCTTTAATTAAATATATTTCCTGAGACTAGAGCAGTAGACTATGTTGCCCTTCAAGGAAGGGAAGTGTATAGTAATTTTCGGACACCACATTTATATACCTCACCATTTATATGAATGGAGAGTGACTGATTGAAAAGGAAAATTTATATTCTCCCCAAGGGTTGGATATTTGGTATTTTTTTAGAAAAATGCATTTTTGGGGTCAAGTCATACCTTGATGTTTGGGGTCAGATGTTTGGGGTCAAGTCATACATTGACTTAATGCTTTAACCTTTTCTTTCTAGATTTTTGAACTTTTATGCTCATTTCAACCACATATTTAAGCATACTCTATGAAAGTAATCATTCTCAAAGAGGATCCCCGGACAGGCGGCACCCGCATCACCTGTGAACTTGTCAGAAATGCAAATTATTGGCCCCACCCCAGACCCACTGAATCAGACACCTTGGGGGTGTGTCTCACTACTCTGTTTTAATAGACACCCCCCGCCCCGGGGTGATGCTGACACCACTGCTCTAAACTAGTACCTAAAATCTGAGTCTGCAAAATAGAGCTCATTCTCTGTTTCTGACACTGTTTCCCACACAGCCTGTCTGGGGGCAGCAGGGCCTCAGAAAAGGGTCTGAGTCCCACACTGAGGGAAGCACCAGATACTGGGCAAGAAAGCTCAACCCTTCCAAGGACCCAGCGGTCAATTCTGAACAGTGGTGGCGGGCCACGGTTTTCTAGGAACCATGAGCATCTCTGATTCTTCTGCCTCCCGGACACAACGCAGCACGTCCTGAGAATCTCTGAACCACAGGTAATCCTCTAACCTCTGAGAAGGTGCATGGAAGTCATGAGATAGGCCTTATTTTATTTCTCAAAGTAAAAGCCATATTTGCCATACATTACTGGAAATCTTTCAATGTCAGCTTGAACAAATAAGTGTTCGCTCAACTCCCTCCAATGAGATCAGGTCCTCCTTCTTATTTGCTCCCATGGTCCACTTGTAGTTATATGTTTAATGTATATTTTCTCGAATGCCCCTAGGCCTGAGGAGGGAAGGAATTATAGTCTTATTCACATTAGGAGCCGTGGTGTATAATATATCCTGGACAAATACTTGTGGACTGAATGAATGGGTCAATGGGTAGATGGAAAACTGGTAATTTGTTTACATTCTATTTGGACCTGGAATTTCAAGACATATGAATCATATGACTATTGTCATGCTGCCGTGACTAAGATATTCTCTCTGCACATGAATTAGGCATGGTTATGGTTGAAGTGGCCAAAAAATGAAATAGAAGTTTTGGCTATTTTACTATATCTTAAAATTAACAAAGGCTAATTAGGTGTTAGTTGCTTGGACTTAAAAATATTTTTTGGAAAATTTAAAACCCTCGGCAGAATTGAAAAATAGTGCAATGAACACTTATGTATTGTCTCACCTAGGTATGACAACTGTTACCATCTCTCTCTCTCCCACACCGCCCCCCACACTCATATGCACACATGCTCTTTTTGCCAAACCATTCAAAAGTAGACTGCAGGCGCCATGATACTTTGCCACTAATGTTTCTGCATGCCTCTTCCCAAAACAAGAGTATGTTCTTATCCAGTTGAAACATCATTCCTGAACCTAAAAGATCAACACTAATGCAGTAACATCAGGCTACTAGTTTTAAAGTTAGATCTTATACAAGATTCTTGATGATCATTAGAAAATGGAAAGCTGTTTAATTTTTAGCAAATCTTTCATTTCATACCGTAGATTTAGTCTCGATCAATGCTTTTACCTGTAACCCATACATGAAGTCTGATCTCAACCAGTGACTGTCACAGTTCCAAGAAAGAATCCTTAGGACTCACACAGGTGGCATTATTCAGGGGTTGGGTATGGAGCTCTCTGTGTGTGATCATACTGTTCCTTTGAGTTCCCTCTTGCCTGGGGTCCGGCTTCTCATCATCACCCACAGTGACTTGCTCCCCTTTTCTGATCATCAAAACCACAGTTCCTGAGTTTTTACATTATCACCTTTCAGTGTGGATCCAACTTTAGGGGCAACATATTTAGTTTTGTTTGTATTTGGTTTCATTGTCTCTATATTAGGGTAAAACTCTATTTAATGGTTCAAAAACAGCTAGTTGGTTAGTTGAAAAAGTTAAAGCAAGAAAGCAGAAACAAATGAACAAACAGATCCATGAACATTTTAGACATTTTATAATTTACAACATATACGTTTACACCAATTCTTCAGTCTTATGAAAGAGGGGTCAGGTCTTTTCTTTGGGAATGGGTCTGCTGTTGGAATTCTGTGATGTCATTTTTGCTAAGTCACACCTATAATGCACCACTGACAATGTCAACTTTTGCTTTCTTTGAAACAGGCCAATTGCTGAGCAATTTGAGTAGAGTCCTTCTAGAGTCCTTCTAGATATCAAACGAGGTTTTTCTCTAACTTTTTAAATGTTTTCTCAGCCACACTTAATTGAATAGCAGTTTTTCTATCATTTGATCAAATGATAGAAATGATAGTTTCTATCAAATGATAGTTGTCACAGAAACACAAGTATTATGTATTCGTATTTAACCAATTTGGTATTTAATATTTAATAAAACTCCTTTGTTATAATAAGTACAACTGGCAGAAACCACTAACTCTTGGCAATCGTAAAACCCCACCAATGGAATAAACATATGCCAGTGTACAAGGGAGAAGTAAGGGATGGGTCTCAGGTGGGCAGTGTCAGTGGGCATCGACTGGTCTATTATTGAGCTGGCATGGAGAGTTCTGGTCAGTCCAGGAGTCACTCAAAAGGAGAGTCATTGAGAGAGGATCTACTATACTCTCTATTCATCCATCATGGCATCCACATGCAGGTGGTCAGTACTGTTGCCGAGACTCCAGAGCCAGATCCAGGGCTTTTTCTATGCCTGGGTTAGCAGAAATGTTCCCAAACTGTTCCAGCTTTAATTTGCAGTTAAAATGGCAAGGCATGGCCTGCCTATATATCTGCAAAATTGGACTGACTAGGACTTCAGAGAATGTGACAATTTTGCTGACATGTGGATGCTCCACCTGATTAAATAAGCTCAAAATTATAGTCAGGGCCACTCTCTGGCAGTTGTTCAACTGCTGCTTTAGAAGCAAGCGCTGTCCGTGTGATAGAGCGGAGAGCCTTGCCCAGGGCCATGGACATTAGGCACTTTACTTTCCGGATCATAATGAGTAACCCCAGACTCAAGATAGTCATTTCTCTCAATGAAGCTGTTTTTCCTGAATAAAGTTTAAAATTTGCAGATGTGTTTGAATAATTCAAATAGATTATTTAGCTAAATGATAGAGTGGCTATATTTTCATTTTCATGAAGTTCGATTCACTGTTTTGGACTCACCTTTGAAACACCATGGAGTGTTGTTCCATGGTAGAATAGAATATAACCCATTACGTTCTGCTTAAAATTTTTTTTCAACATTTATTTATTTTTGACAGACAGAGACAGAGCACGAGCAAGGGAGGGGCAGGGAGCTAGAGAGACACAGAATCTGAAGCAGGCTCCAGGCTCTGAGCTGTCAGCACACAGCCCGACGCGGGGCTAGAACTCATAAACTACGAGACCATGACCTAAGCTGAAGTTGGACACTCAACTGACTGAGCCACCCAGGCGCCCCATAACCCATTACTTTCTATTTAAATACTAAATCACTTACAAACCAGAGTGGTCACATGCTACTAACCATTAAGAAAGCATAACGGATGGATATTTCTTAAGCAACATTTTTATTATTTTTCCTCTTCCAATAGTAAAGTACCTCTTAGTTTCCATATGCCTTAATGAAGTAAGAAATCATTTGTCATGAGCAGAAAGCTCTTAATAATGATTTTATGGGTTTTCTCACCCTGCTAACCATTAACCCATCAGGAAGTGATCCAAGATTACATGACGGTTCAGTGCTTTTGCATATTAAATAGTTAAACTTGTGAGAATATTTCATATAAAGGTCACATGCATTTTTTACAACCTCACTTAAAATGCAAAATAAACTTCAATAGTAGAGAATCTTAAAAGGTTTAGGAGTCCGGAAATCACCGTTCTTAGGCCACATTTACAAATAGGATCGATTCCCAGATTTGCCGCTATGAACTGGAGCTTTGGACAAATTACTTAATCCTCCTAAGTTACCTCTTCTAAAAAAGGAAGATATTAGCATCTATCCTGTAGTGTTTTTCTGAGGAGGATTCGAGATGCTGTCAGTACGGAGCTTGCAAAATTCCCTGTATTCAGTAAAAGGCTCAGTCTTTTGTCTGATCTTTCCTATCATCATCCTGTGTAGCCACCGACTTGCAGACATTTCCTCCCAAAGTTGTTTGTCCAATGCCAGTGAACTGGTGCTGATTGCAACAGCAGTAATAGTAAGAGAGATTGAAAAGCCAATTTTTGATAAACTGCAAATGAATCAGGTAGTATTTATTAATAGTAGTCTCAGAGTATACCGAATATATTAGTTGATATCATTTGTCCATGAGCACAGATATAATTTATTTTACTTGTTTAGTAAAATATTCTTTGGAAACCCCAATGGTACTTGATGCTTCTACATGAAAGGGGCGTATTATACAAAGGCGGCAGGCAGTGTAGTTTTAGGTGGGCTCTAGTGCCTCAGTTTCCACATCTGTAAAATGGGATCAAATGGGTTAACATTGGTAAAGCATTTAGATGAGGACATGGCATGTTTACTGAGGGCTGTGAAGGAAATCAGAATATGTCACCCGAAATATACCTCTCTGACATAAAAATTACTTTGAATTGAAAGCAATTAAAAAGCAATGAATGCATAGAAGGCTCCCCCTTTTCTGTGCAAAGGCAAGAAATAAATTCTCATTTGACTGGAGACGGACTCTTACTAGCCTAGAGAGGCAGCACCAGAGGACTCTGAAAATAAACCTTATCCTCCTAGTTACTCCTGCACCATTTACTTCCTCTAGCCTGAACCCCTTTGTCTTGTTAATTCTTCACAAATTTATTACTTTTTTTTGTCTAAAAGGTATAAAAGCTTCCTGCTCTGCTCACTTCTTGGGCTCTTCATTCCCTGGTAAGGGCTCCCAAGCACACGTAAAATTTTAATGAAATGTGTGTGCTTTTCTCCTGTTAATCTGTCAGTTTAATTTTTAGACCCAGCCAGGGACCCAAAGAGGGTTAAGGAGAGGGGCACCTGGGTGGCTTAGTCAATTGGGTGTCCGACTTTGGCTCAGGTCATGATCTCACTGCTTGTGAGTTCGAGCCCCGCGTCAGGCTCTGTGCTAACAGCTCAGAGCCTGGAGCCTGCTTCAGATTCCGTGTCTCCCTCTCTCTGCCCCTCTGCCTCTCTCTCTCTCTCTCTCTCTCTCTCTCTCTCTCTCTCAAAAACAAACATTAAAAAATTTTTTAAAAAGAGGGTCAAGGAGAAATTTTCCTCCCCTACATCTCTTACTGTGAATTATCAACAGTGTGGGCAATTACTAATTTATTAATTTAATAGTGCTACTTAAATGCCCATGAATTGAGGGCTTACTATGTTTTCTAGACTACAAGTAGAAACGATGTCCATCTCCCCAGCACTGGCAGAGAGCAAACCTTTATCTTTTTACTCTTAAAACAAATAAAGACTCTAACTATGCACATGCATTTGTGTTGGTCATTAATAGGCCAGGAGACAATTTCCAAATAATCTTGGGTGCTTCCTCTCTCTACCCTTAAAACCCCATATGCCCATCGTACGTGCATTCCCGTGGAACGCAAGTGGCCTTCCCTGCCTCTCCCCCACCCTACCCCCCAGCCTCGCCTCCCCCACGCCCAGCCCAGCCCGGTTTAGTGTAAGGGGAAGTTGGCAACGTTCAAAGCTGGTTAACACTCTACTGAGCAGGTCTGTTGATTCTGCATTATGATTATTGATCCTTTGCCCAGCCAATAGCCTGAGGCGAAAGTTTTTGTGTGTGAAAAGAGCTGACCAAGTGTGGCTGACTGGGCCAGACAGACTCCATGAGCTGCTCTTTGCAGGGCCCCTCCATCCCGAGTCTGCCTTAAGCAACTGACCGTGAGCCTTGGCAGCGTGCCCTCCAGCAAAGGAGAGAGACACCCGTGTGCCGCTCTCGCTGTGGCCCCTTGTTCCCCACCCAGGAGCCGCTGTCACACTTGGGTGTCACAGAAATCTCACTGGAGCTGCCACTTCCTATCTTTCAACTCCTGTCCAGAGAGATATCACTAGTCTAGACATCTAAATCAGCCACCCGTTTTTGATTTTCTGGACGACAGCAAGCAGGCAGATGGCTGGCTCTGACAAAGAAGGTGGCAGTCAGAGGTCTCTGGTACATTTGGGAATAAATCTGGTAAGAAAGTTTCATCCATCTCATGTAAGACAGTGAGTGGGATTCATACCTAGCATCAGTAACTCTGCGTATTTTTTTTCTTGCCCTAAAAGGTGTTGAGTCCAGTAGGACCAAGAGGTCTTTGCCATTGACGTAAGATTAATGGACTCTGAAGGGTCCTGTGATAAGGATGCTGGAGAGGAAATGAACTTTGATCAGTCCTATGATGATGTCAGTAGTTGACACTGTTTGAGCAGTGACCACATATGGTACTGCTCAGGCTCTCCGCCTCCTGCACGACCTCATTTACACCTGGTAACAATTCTGTGACGTAGGTACTAGTATTAGCCCCATCTCGTAGCTAAGAAAACTGGGATGTCAGAAGCGAGAGGTACTTATGAATGGAGCTGGGGGGATCTGAATCCAGGTGGTGTGACCCAGAGCCATATTCTCGACCATTGTGCTGTATTTCATTATTAGCTGGCTCTGTAGGCTACTGAAGACTGGGGGTGGGACTCCGACCTATCTCTTCCCCTCACCCTGCTGCTGTGCCCCCAATGATGGGCTGTAAAATCCCAGCGATAAGCATAACATGGTAGTTCATGAAATTTGCTGTTTAAATTGGAAATTGGCATACTGCACCCCACACGCCAAATCCAGCCAGCTGTCTGTTTTTGTACTGCTTTTGAGCTAAGAATGGTGTTTATATTTTCAAATAGTTAAAAAAATAAAAAGAAGATAGTATTTTGTAACATGTGAAAATTATATGAACTTCCAATTTCAGTAGCTATAAACAAAGTTTTATATTTTGTTAAGAAAAACACTTGTATGTGTTTTCTCCCTTGTTCTACAGGCATCAGCATAATGTCCTTGGTGTTGCCCACAAAGCCTAAAATAGTCTGACCCCTTACAGAAGAAGCTTGTTAAGCCCTGGTGTAATTTACCTTAACTCTAGTTTTTTCTGTGGTCATATAAAAGTTACAGTAAAAAATTAAGATAGAAACAGAAGAAGGGGTGCCTGGCTGGCTCGGCCAACTTCGGCTCAAGTCATGATCTCGCAGGTCATGAGTTCGAGCCCTGCATCGGGCTCTGTGCTGACAGCTCAGAGCCAGGAGCAGACTTCGGATTCTGTGTCTTCCTCTCTCTCTGCCCCTCCCCTGCTTGTGCTCTGTCTGTCTCTCTGTCTCTCTCAAAAATAAATAAACATTAAAAAATATTTTTTTAATTAAAAAAAAAAAAGAAATGGAAGAAGAGATCAGTTCTAAGCTCCAGTGAGAGGTAGTCTGGCAGCTCAGAATAGCAGACAGGACTTTCTCTCTTCCCCACTTCCCTCCCTTACTTGCCTCCCTTTCCTCCCACCACACTTCAGTCCAAGGGTTGGTTGTGGGGCAGGAGAGTATAAGTAATGCAACTTGGGGGTTGGAAGAATCCAGAAGATCATCTAATCCAAAAGTTCCTTATGTTTTGAACTTCACCGAGCAGCAAAGACAAAACAAAACAAAAAATTAATGAGACCAACATGGGATTGTCTTACTCATAATTTCTACATGTAAGGGTGACTCAGTAGCCAGACCTGAGCCAACAGTAAATCAGTCATCTACTATCATCATTCCATTAGAAAAAACAAATTAAAACACTGCAAAGGAGGCAAGTAAATGCTCACAGAATGCAAGATGCTCCTTTAAAGTGAAAATAAATAACATTTACATCATAAACAATAGGCACACTATTCTTATTTTTCTCAGTTACCTTGGTCTAGTGAATGCCTACACTCTCCAACACAGCATGACATTGGGAAGCATCAATCTAGTCACAGCTGTCTCCTCTCTTCTACCTATGTCTCTTCTGCTCAGCCACTATCTGCTTAGTGACCCAGAGCTGTCCAGTTGTCTCTCTGAGGGTGTCTGCAAGCAATCTCACACAGCGTAATGCATGTTAACAAATTCATTTCTTATATGCCCTGTAACTAACGTATTTTTTTTTACCAATAAAAGCCTCTTATTTCACACATACACACACACACACACACACACACACACACCCCTCCCATAAATGTCACAACTGATAGAAAATTCAAACTCCAGACTGACAGGTGAAACACATATTAGGGCAGATGGGGCCCCTATGTGTGCCTGTCTGGTTTTGCTATGTAGGCCCTTGTCTTCCAGAAAATATCTTTGATACTATTATTGGTTTAAAAAAGCAGCTTGCATATGAAACTTGTCTCTTCCTTTTTTGTCTGACAACCAGGGAAGAAGCACAGTTGAACAGGGCACGTCAGAGTTCTCGCTGACCTCTCCAGGGATGCTACCTCAGATGGGAGACAGTTTCCCTGGGGAAGCAGCCATTAGCTCTTATCCGTGTGGAGGATGATCACATGCCTTTCGCTACTTCCACCACCTGTCACCTACCTCATTATGCCATTTGTCAATAGCAAATCTAAAGTGAATTTAAAAGTTTCACATTTTTCAGCTTTGGGTTCTGGGAGAGTTGCTAGAAGGTTTTTATAAAGTGTATTTATTTATTTTTGAAAAAGAGAGCATGGGGGAAGGGCAGCAAGAGAGGAGAGAGAGAATCCCAAGCAGGCTCCACACTGTCAGCATGAAGGCTGACATGGGGCTTGAACTCACAAACCGTGAGATCACAACCTGAGCTGAAATCAAGAGTTCAACATTTAACCAACCGAGGCACCGAGGTGCCCCATTAGAAGTTTTTAGAAATGTTGCACTTAATCGCATAAATATAAGACATTTCAAGGAAATATTCATTTTCTGTCTATGAACCTAAAAGGAACATAACAAGCTGAAGGTCACCCATAAGATTAAGCCAGTTTTCCAAATGGAAGCCTTCTTTGGATTCTCAGGAAGACTGATGTGATACTATCTGAAAATATGGACACTACTTGGGTAGCAATATTATTCTGAATAATAAGGAGAAAACACAGGCTTACTTGTGTATGTAAAAGTTAATCCAGGAAGATAGTTGTTTAAATGCTTTCATATGTGTCTTCTTGTGTGTGTGTGTGTGTGTGTGTGTGTGTGTGAAAACCAGAATAAGAAGATGAATAAAGAACAAATAATCATACCAACTCACAAGACAAGAAAAACAGATGAAAGGACAAAAACAGATGAAAATTGTCAATTGTTAGATGCTGGATGGCCAGGGAAAGCTTCAAGTCAACTGGACCAGTACATTTGTAAATACTCTGGCACATGTCCTCTGTACCCATAATAGATAAGACACAAAAGAAAATAAAAAAGACAAACTCAAAAACAAGATCAATGTTTCTGGTGATGAAAATGCAATGGAAACACAAAGCAATGGGAGGGACTGATGCCTCCCTTAGAGGCTAGACTGAGTCTAGAAGCCAACTGTGGTGCTTTGGAGTTTGACTCCTGTGCACAATAGGGAGCATTAGACAAGAAACAGCATCTTAACGCTATTTGGATTGAGATCATGAAGCCGTCCCCAAAGGGGCCATTCCAAAAGGGTGGGCACATACAGAGGAGAAAGAAAAAGAAATGACAAAAATTGGAATACAGAGCGTGGTAGCCAGCTTCCAAGATGGCCTCCAATGATCTCTCCTCCTGGCATTCATGCTCTTTTATAGTCCCCTCCATACTGAACCAGGGTTGTCTGTATGACTAATAGAATAGGACAAGTGTGATGCCATGTCACTTCTGAGACTAAGTCATAAAATGACACTGTGATATCTACTCTGTCTAGGTTTACCTGCTTTGGGGGAAGCCAGCTGTCATGTCAGGTCAAGGAGTCTTATGAAGAGGCCCATGTATTGAGGAACTGAGGTCTCTGGCAACAATGCTGTGAATGAGATTTCTTTCAAGCTCGTCTTCCAACTCTGTCAAGACTTAGATGACTGTTGCCCCAGCCTACAGCTTCTGAACCCCAGGAAGGACCTTGAGAGAGCAACTCACTCAACTAAGCTGCTCCCAGAATCCTGACCTTCCAAAAATGTATGAGATGACAAATATTTGCTGTTTTAAACTGAAAAATGGAGGGATGATCTATTAGGCAGTAACAAATAATACAGGAGTCCAACTTAAAGTTTGATGGAAATGATAAAAGAGACATTCAGAAAGTTTCCAAAAAAAATAGAACAAATTGAAAAGTGACAATAAAAAAAAAAAACTCAAGAGTTTTGAGGATCAATCCAGGATGTCCAGTATCTTACCAAATGGAGTCTCAAAAAGACCAAAGAGAGAAAATTGGAGGAAATTATCAAAGAAATAATATAAGAAACAATTTTCTAAGTGAAGAAAATAAATATTTAAACTGATAAGGCCCAGTAATGTCCCCCTCTTATAAACACATCCATCTGAGGCACATTTTCAAAACATTCCAGAACACTGGACACAATGAGAAGATTCTAGAAGGAAACAACCAGAAGAAACAGTGACAAAGGTATTGGAATCAAAATGGCATTGGGACAAAATGACAACAGATGTGTCAACAGTTATACCACAAGGGAGGTATGGCATATAGGCCTTCAGAATTCTGGAAGAAACTAATTTTCAACCTAGACTTTTATACTAACCAAATGACACATTAAGTTTAAGGAGACAAATTATTTTCAGATATGTAATGAAGCAAAAATATCACCCTCCAGGCATACTTTCATAGTTAACTACTGAAGGATGTGCTCCATCAAAGACAAAAAAAGGAATTAGGTCAAGAAAGGGAAAGACCTGGGATCTATGAGAGAGGATCCAACTTGGATTGATTGTCTCAGGATGACCAGGGTATAAATAAATAAATTGGAGCCAGAGAGTGGCAGCCCCTGGGGGGACACCAAGAAAACTGACAAGTGTGACAGCAGAACATTGAAAAACTTCAGGAAAAACAAAAGTTTGTCCAAGAAAGTTGACAAACATGAAAAGCAGTGACTTAGCAATGAACAGCATTTATGAAATCCTATGCTACTGATTCAACCAAAGGTTTTACAGAGGCATATTGGGAAGATTTGATGAAAAGGAGATTTGATGAAAAGGAGGGTTGTAGTTCACAAATGAGTCCTCAGCTACTGAGCTGCAAGTCAATAGATAGTGTTAAAATAACTCTAGAAGCCTGTTTGTCAGAAATATAGAGGTAAGTAAGTGGGAGAAACAGCTGGAAGGTTTAAAAGTAGTTGCCTTGGGCACCTGGGTGGCTCTGTCAGTTAAGTATCTGACTTGGGCTCGGGTCATGATCTCACAGTCTATGGGTTCGAGCCCCGCATTGGGCTGTGTGCTGACAGCTCAGAGCCTGGAGCCCGCTTCAGATTCTGTGTTTCCTTCTCTCTCTGCCCCTCCCCCACTCATGCTCTGTCTCTCTCCCTCTCTCTTTCTCAAAAATAAACATTAAAAATTTTTTTTAAGTAGTTGCCTCTTTGGAGGAGAACTTGGGAGAAGGTAGGCTGGAGGGGGACTTTGTTTTTGTTCCAAGTCTTTAATATTTCAAGTATTTTTTATTATTATGATTTACTATCTGTACTTTTTCTACTTCGCTAAAAATTAACAATAGCAAAGAAAGTTCATCTCGAAACCAGAAAACTTTCCTGTTAACTTTACATTTAAAGTCCTATAATTTATTGTTTTCTCAACCTAAAAAGCATTCTAAGTTCATCTTAAGTGATGTTTTTACCAATTTGGAAAATCACCAATCTAGCTTTGACTTCCTGGAAGAAAAAAAATACAGTAAGAATAAACATAGGAAATTTTTAAAGAAAAAGATTCAGACATTTGATGAAGAAACCTTTGGCTGACAATTCTCTGCCTACGAAGGTCAATCCTGGAGGTTGCCTGACCTCCCATTTGCTAGTGTGGGGGAAGGGGGACAGACACTGTGTGCTATTCTAAAAATTTTTTTAATATTTATTTTTGAAAGACAGAGTGAGAGCACGAGCAGGGGAGGGGCAGAGAGAGGGAGACAGAGAATCCGAAGCAGGCTCTAGGCTCTGAGCTGTCAGCACAGAGCCTGATGTGGGGCTCGAACCCACAAACCGTGAGATTGTGACCTGAGCTGAAGTCGGACATTTAACCTACTGAGCCACCCAGGTGCCCCACACTCTCTATTATTCTAAATCATACACTATGAAGACCGCAAGAGGCCTTAGGTTTCATCTGTCCGATACTGAGTTCAAGGTTGGTCCAGATTTATTTGGAGCCCAGAATTTCTCCTTTTCTCTTGGGGAGAGGAGCTGACTACATTTTGGGGAGACTTACGAGCATGGAGGCCATTATACTTGCTAGGTCTCTTGCCCATGGCTGGGTCTGGATTGGAGAGGGGGGGGCCCAAAAACCCATGGGCTTTGTTCCAGGTGTTCCAGGTGTGCTCCCCTTAGAGAAGACTAACTCTTTATGGCTGAATCAGGCTGGGGCTCCATTCCTGGCTCATGTTGGCAACTATTGTGAAAATATCTTCTTTCTAAAAGTGGAGGACAGATGCTGTCCAATTAACCCTTTGACCGGGGCAAGACATAAGCCAACAAATCACATGTAGAACTCTCTATAAAGGATAAGGAGAGAATCTGATATCCTGAATTTGCTTTTTAAAATAAACTATAGATCCCCTGGGGCATTAAATATAGGACATCGATCCGTCTGACGCACTAAAGAAAATCTCAATAAATCCCTAAAGTTGAAAATGTACAGGTCACATTTTCCAAAATAATGCCATATGGTCGAAACTGAAAATAATGTTCATTCTTTGTTCATTGTATGCAACGCCATAATAAAGTTTCTTCATCATAAAAAAATAAAAAAATAAAAATAAACTATAGAAATGCTGGAATGTTTTTGTTGCATTTGTTATGATTAATACGCTTCTTTGATAGAACCAGTTTAAATCAAATTGTGATTAAGAAAAACCTCTCTGTTTAGTCTCATCGTATTCCAATGGAAAGTTAGGATCGTGGTTCTCAACTTTTAGTATACATAAATTACCTGGAATCCTTAGTAGTCCTAATTTTTCCAGAATCCCAAGCCTAGAGAATAGTTCTGAGTGCCTGGAATCTGCATTTAAAACAAACAGCCCAGGAGATTGGGTTGCAGGGGTTCCCCAGGCCACACTTTGAGAATCTTCTTTACATCTTGAGCTTTAAATATCATGTGTTTTCACTCATACGTGGAATTGGAGAAACTTAACAGAAGACCATGGGGGAACGGAAGGGGAAAGAATAGTTTCAAGCAAAGAGGAAGGCAAACCATAAGAGACCCTTAAATACAGAGAACAAACTGAGGGTTGATGGGGGTGGGGGGGAGGGGGCAATGGGTGATGGACATGGAGGAGGGCACTTGTTGGGATGAGCACTGGGTGTTTTATGTAAGTGATGAATCATGGGAATCTACTCCTGAAGCCAAGAGCACACTGTATACACTGTAAGTTAGCTAACTTGACAGTAAATTACACTAAAAAAAAAAAACAACTGACATTCATCTGGAAAACTATTACATGGATCTGTGGTATTTATGAAATAAAACAGTATTTGTTTTTAAATATAGAGGTTAGGATTAATTATCAACCATAAATAAATTTCCTAAATTGTATTATGTCACTTCCCTGATTAAAATTGTTTGTTCATTCCTTACGGCCACCAGTGCCAAGTCTAAACTCATCAGCATGACGTACGAGGCTCTTTGTATTCTGGTTCCCCCTATTTCCCCAGCCTTGGAGGCCACTGGTCACCCCGAGCTCTCTTTTGCATTCCTGTGATTTTCCACATGGTCTTTCTTTGGCCTGAATGCCCACTTCTCAATACCCCTTACTCTGCTTGGCTAAGTCGTGCTCATTCTGGAAAAGTTCAAAGGTCACCTCTTTCCGGAAGACTAGCTCCCTAAATCCTCTAGGTAGTTACTTGCTCCCTCATCTGTTTTGTGAGTAACTGCTCTTATAACACATATCTAATTGCATTGTAATTATTTGTTTCTCCACCATCTAACAAAGCTTCTCTTAGGAAGTCACATTTTACTCATCTCTATGTTCCTAGTGGAGGGGACAGTTTACAGGGCAGGGGTAGAAAGGAGCTATTCTCCCGGGGGTGTGGGGGGAACATGACATCTGGGCTTATTTGATTATACAAGGAGGCCCTCAAGACATACCTGAGAGGTGGGGGTGGTCATCCATATTATGGAAAGGTATAAAGTGAAATGTAACAAATACCCCCTCACCTACCACCCAGCGTATGAAATAGCACATTACAAATATGGTTCAAGTCCCCTGTGTTGTCTCTTAATCTTCAATCAAGTTTGTTCTATAAAACTGCCTTATCCTGGGAAAAGTGAACAGGCAGCACTCTCTCCTGCTCTGGTCCATGAATGGAAGAATAATTGTGGAAACTGACATGCTCGTGAGACTCCGTCTTCAGCACGTACAGGAAGTCAGAAGGAGAAGCTACAGAGACGATGCGGGGCCCCAGGGAATTTGCAGAAATCTTGGGCAGAATTTGGATTTCCCGTGGATTTGAGATGCTATTCCAAGAATTCCAAGCAGTTTTAAATCTCAAAGGACAGGCTGCTCCTAGATAGCATGGGGGCTACAATCGTAAGTAGTAGATGTTCAATAAATAGGGACTATATGGAAAGGTAGATGACAGGGTACTAAATACAGAAAATTGATAGGCATAATTTATATAACCATATAAGATACATAAGTATTGTTAAAGCAACAGAAGAAGGTTTAAAACGAAACTGGGCACATGTCAAGAATAATACAATGCTCAGTGGCACTGGAGACAGACTATGGAGAAAGAAACCTATAAATATGGCAATGACAGCTGGAGTGGGACATCATACAAAAATAAATAAGAAAGTGTAAGCTGTGTCTCTGGAAAAACAAACATTTGGATATTTTAGACATTTTGATGACCGACTGATTTTTTCTTCTCATCCAGACGACTAATGCCAAGTAAATTAAAATCGTAGGAGCAGGTAGACGAGAAAGCCAGGGGAGAATTAACCAGAGTCCTTAAGATCGCCACTGGGGAAAAGAAATGCACTAGCTGGAACAGTGAAGTATTATAAATAGGAGGGACTACGAGAAGGTGAATGCAGCAGCTGGGAAGCAGAGTGAGTAGGAAAGGCTCATGGGTCACTGAATTCTACTGAAGCCAATACTGCATTGTATGTTGACCAACTAAAATTAAAAAAAAAGAAAAAGAAATAATGGGTCAGAGGACAGAGATTTCATTCCATGCTTTCTATTTTAGATCGGAAGGAGGGAAATTCTGCACAATGGTGATATATCTGTTTTGGGAGAATACAAAAGAATACGAAAACTGAGTTTTTATTAATTCTGTATTTTAGAATAAAAAGGAGAAGTAGGCAAAAATGACAATTCAGAATTTGAAGCAATTGAAATCCAGGTCACTAAATTTCTTTTATTTATTAAAAATTTTTTTTTAATGTTCATTTATTTTTGAGAGAGAGACAGAGAGACAGAGTGTGAGTAGGGGAGGGGCGGAGAGGGATGGGGACACCGAATCTGAAGCAGGCTCCAGGCTCTGAGCTGTCAGCACAGAGCCCGACACGGGGCTCAAACTCATGAGTGTGAGATCATCACCTGAGGCGAAGTTGGACATTTAACATTCTGAGCCACCAGGCACCCCCCCAACTCACTAAAATTTTAAATGTTAAGCATCAGATATCTTTTGGAGCTCTCTGACATGATTGTATTTTCACACTTTCCTAATATTTGCTTCGCTTTGCTCTGGATACTTAAAATACTGTGGGTTGCCTGGGTGGCTCAGTCAGTTAAGCACTAACTTCAGCTCAGGTCATGATCCCACGGTTTGTGGGTTCGAGACCTGTGTCCAGCTCTGTGCTGACAGCTCAGAGCCTGGAACCTGCTTCAGATTCTGTGTCTCCCTCTCTCTCTGCTCCTCCCCTGCTCTCTCTCTCTCTCTCTCTGTCTCAAAAATAAACTAAAACATTAAAAAATTTAAAGGTATTGTTTGTTGTTGCTAAAATAGAGTTTGATTGTTCAACTTGGGTCAACAGAGCAGGCATCTAGATAGCTTGCTTCACTGTTAGTTTTGGAAAGAAGACTACAGAAGAACAACAAAAGCATATTTAAATTAGTTTTCTTAAGACACAGATGTAATCAGTATCATATCCTGATTTTAAAAGATGCAGTGTTTTTACTTTTACATGACATCTTTTCAACTGTGCAATTGTATTTAGAAAACCCTAAATAAAGGTTTAAGTATTCTGGCAAATTCAAAAGAATTACACACACACACACACACACACACACACACACACACGTGTGCGCGCACACACGCACACACGCATACACACACCTATACAATGGTATAGCGGCCCTACAGTAAGACTTCGGTAGCGAGAGCTCATGGCGGTGGCAGTGCTGTGTGCCATGCGCAGTCTTTACACAATGTTGGTAGTCAGTCACATTCAGGTATTTCAAAAATCATTACCTCTGGCAATTTGAATGTGTATTTTAATGGATGAATATGAATTATCACAGCAGCGCTGACAATATCTTCTGCCCTCCAGCAAGCACGGTCTTGTTTGCAGAAACATTCTGCACCATGGAATGAGCAAAGCCAGTAATGTTCCAAATAATGTGTAACTTTCAAGCTTCCAAATGTTAATACTTTATCTCCAAAGAAAAATACTTAGGTCTCATCAGAGACTACGGTAATGAAGGATTCGGTCTGAGCACATTCTTCTTGAGAGATTATCTCTGCTACTAAATTCAGTTGCTGAAACCACACATTTCATTTCTGACTCTTCATGTGGTAAATAAACTCCTAGATGACATACAGATAATTTTCACAATTTACAACTTCCCCAGGAAAGAGGAGGAAGAACTCCAAATTAACCATCATGGAGAAATGGTATCCTCAGCATTATTTTTTCTGTACTGTGTCAGCTTTTCAATAGCCCACATCTCTGAACTGTGGCTATGGGCACAGATACCCAAATACAACAGAGTTATAGCCAAAAAAATATGGTGGTTAAAATCAAGTTATTGCAAATGTTGGAAACCAGCAAATGTGACTTCATAATGTGCACACCTGTTGCTTGGTGAATACCATGCAAGTTTACAACACTTGGTCGAAGGCCGTGAAAATAGATAAAGTCACGAATTGGCATATGATTGTTAAACAAGGGTCTCATTTGGGGCCCAGGTTCCTAGACAATATGAAACATTTTAAGAAGAACAATTTCTAGATAACTAACGTTCACCCCTACAAGTACCCAATCTTTGATCAACAGGCATTGTGTTACATGGTCTTTTGCCTTTGTAAATAGACTGTAAGTGACATAATCCTCCCTTTCTAAACACGATTGCTGTCGCTGTTCAACACATTTGTGCCCCAATGGATTCTTGGCACACAACTGATGATGAAGAAATACTTTTTGAGTGATGCTATTGCACGTATTGAGATATTTGCATCTGTATCATTTGATTGCAGGGCGATATGCGATTTCAATTGCTAAATAGGCTTTGTTTTTTTCTTTTGAGGGAAACTCTTTTCATGGGGTTAGGCATTCTGCCTTTCCTTCTTTCTACAGGTGACTTCTTGCCTGTAGCTGTCTGTACCTCTCCCCACATTTCTTACTGTTTCATACATGCTATGAATTAAGAAACTGGTTAACTAAAGCTTGGTAGAATTGCTTATAAATTCAGAATAAAGAGACCCTGGGTAAGTTTTCAGGGCCCCAACTATAAAAGAAGTTCAGGAGCTTTGTAGCATTGTTCTGCTTTTTTTTTTTTTTTTTACTACCCTCTAGATAATTGAAATCGCTAAGTCAGTATGTGCTTATATAATGAATGAGTAAATAGTACAATAAAATATAGGTAGTCATATTTAAACATCTTATTTAAAAGGTAAATATATATAACATAAAGTTTATCATCTTAACCATTTTTTCACATTAGAAATGTTTATTTATTTATTTGGAGAGACAGGGAGAGACAGAGACAGTGTGCACGCATGTGCGCATGTATGCGGGAGAGGGGCAGAGAGAGAGAGAGAGAGGATTCCCAAGCAGGCTCTACTCTATCATCAGGGCTTGATCCCATTACTGTGAGACCATAAACTGAGAAATCAAGAGTCTGATGCTTAACCGACCGAGCCACCCAGGCCCTCCTCATCCTAACCATTTTTGAGTGTACAGTTCAGTAGTGGTAAGTACATCCACATTGTTGGGCAACTGGTCTCCAGAATTCTTTTCATTTTGCAAAACTGATATTCTGTTCCCATTAAATAACTCCCCATTCCCTCCCACCCCACCCCTGGCGCATAACAACCACCAGTCTTTCTATCTCTATGAATATGACTGCTCTAGGTACCCCATGAAAGTGGAATCACACATTATTTGTCCTTTTGCATATTTCCCTTAGCATAATGTCTTCCAGGCTCATCGATGCTGCAGGTGTAAATACCTTCTTATTTGTTTTGTCAGAATTAAATGTTAATATCAAGACATCTGTGATTGAAAGCCGCAGCCATGAGATGCACACCTGCACATGTGACGCTAGGAAAAGAGTGTTCCCACGAGATAGACTAGATTTCCTAAGGACTCAGTTGCATAGATTATGGCCTTTCAATACAGTGGAATATTATGGAGACATACAAAATGATGAGGCAGATCCAGATGCTTTACCTTGGATAGAAGATATGACACTAAGTGAAGAAAATACACAGCTAAATGGTATGATCATATTTTTGTGTGACGCACAAATGTGTATGCATAGCATTAGGTCTGGAAGTATGTATGTAGAAAAGTTAAAAATGGTTATTTCTGGTGGTGGGACTAAGGTATCTTTCAAATCTGACTTTTTACTTTCTTGAATTGTTTTACAACTTTGGCATCTCCATTACTTCGCAATCAGGAATAAAAAACAGTAACATTTTCATTTTTTTAAAAAAAGGAAATAATAATAGTGAGGAAATGGTAGGCTGTTGACCTATTCACAAAAATGAAAAACAAAAATGCTTTGCTAAGAAAAGTCTATTTTTGGTTTAGTTTCAATCCTACATTCTAAGCCAATGAAACAAACAAACAAACAAAAAATACCCAATATAAGTTCCAGACATCCAAGAATGAATCTGTCTGAAAAATGCTTTTCAGGTCCACTTTTCATTTTTGCGGAGTTGATAAATAGCACCCTTTGTAGGTAATGATGTGATAAGAAAGTTCTTAAAGCAGACGCCCAGACTACAGAGCCCTACGAGTTTCCAAAAAGCCTCTTCAGATTATGAATAAAAGGGAAGAAAGCGAACATACTTAGCATCCACATTTCAAAGGACTCGGCAGTGAGTCTCTAGTTCTCTACACACAAATCTCTGAAATGTTTTCACTTTACACAGCCAATGCCTATAATAAGGAACAGGTATTTGAAGAATGGAAAGCCAGTTGTATGCCTGGAGATAGGATTGTGAAGTGTTATAGACTCCAGTTTAAGGAATAAAAAATGAAAAAAGACACAACCTTGGACACACTCTACAGGGAGCTGGATTTACAGCCAGAAACAAAGAAAAGGTTCTGATGCAAAGCTGTCGTGAAAACGCAAGTTCCTTTAAAATCTGTAAGAGACAAACAACTTTTGTTTAAGCCAGAGAAAATACAAACAACAAAATCCCCATCAAGGAAGACTTCTCTAAAAGAACAATAGAAATATTACTGGCATGTCTCTATGCTCCTAGTTATAATATAATTGGGTTTGAAGAAGCTCTAAGAATAACTCAATACAACCTTTTAATCTTTAGACCGAAGAAAAGTATGACACATCTTAACATTCTTGTTTTCCCAGTGCGCATATTTAGGGGATTATAATACACATGCATGGTTTTCCACCAGTTTATCAAGAATTCTCACATCAATTTCCATTCCTAATTTTGTGGTTTGGTACCAACGAGTCCCTGCTGCATACAGACTTCTCAACATGTGGAAGATAAGATTAATCAGACTCCAAGCGACTTGAGCCATCTAGAGAATGGATGCTCAAATACATCAGTACAGAATTAAGTTTCGGTCTGGGAACAGAGTGTCACTTGTGGTTGCTTCTGACACTCAATCAGAATCTTTGTTACCTTGGGGCTTTGACTGTTGTGCTTCTTATCACTAAAAGGGCGGAGACAAGTGTTTACATCTCTTAGGTATGGATTAGAGTAGGGGTGGAAATAAAATCTACGGGGCTCATCTGGTTCACTGCCTATTTTTGTTTGGACCTCAAACTAAGAATGGTTTTACATCTTGAGATGTAGAAAGACTACTATTAGCCTTTTGAGGAGAACAGTAGCTCAGAAGGCCAAGGACACTGCCTCTTGGCCCACAAGCCTAAATATTTACTATCTGACGCTCCAGAAAAAGTTAGCTAATCCCTTATATAGAGTAGAAAGATTTGGAACTGGACAGAAAGCAAAAATGCTTGAGTTATTTTTCAGACTGTATGACCTCAGGCTGGTTGAAGACCTTCTCTGGGTCTCCATACTCCTCTACATATGGTCACTTTGTCACTGTACCCTGTAGCTCTTTAAGAAATCCTAACAAACCTAATTTAATTTGCACAGCTTTCAGAAAATAGCACTGTGACCTTGATTTGCTTTGGAAGAAGCCAATCTGGGTCAGGACGAAAGGAAGTCATTATGGTGTTTACAACTTTCTAAAGGTCAAACCCCAGAGTTTGACCACAACAGATTGGCTTATGAATGACTGTGCCCCTTCTGTTGCACTCCAGAATCATCTCTAGGGCAAGGGTCTTAGGTTCTACTTTTAAACGTTTATAGGTTATAAGGCTTCTAGTCTCCAAGCAGACAGTAAGGGCAATGTTGTATCTTGTCTCTGAAACCTCTCAACTACTTTCACCAGGACCTGACAAATCATGGATGTTCACCCATGCTGTGGCCTGACATCTGATGCCCTTCAGTGAGAACTGAGAATGTTCTAGCATAATGGCAGGAGCCATATGCATTGGGGATGACTGAGAACCACAAAAAGTTGGAAACACCATTCTAAAATACATACGGAAGTACAGTGGGCCCATAATAGCAAAATATATCTTAGTAAAAGAACCAGGGAGGGTGTATGCCATTCTAAATTTCAAGACTTATTATACAAAGCATTAGTAATGAAGACACTTTGGTGTTGGTGTACAGAGGGAACAACATAGAGAACCTGGAAATAGACCTGCCATATATTGAAACTTTACATATGACCGAGCCAGCAGAGTGGATCCCTGGGGAAAGGATAGACATGTAGCAATTGCTCAGTCAATTGGTCATCCATCTGGAAGACAATGCAAAGTTTAAAAGGGTCAATGCCAAATGCACTAAGGACTGAAATGGAAAAGATAAAATGTTGAAACCTTTTGAAGAAAATTTAAGAGTATTTCTTTATGACCTCAGGGCAGGGAAGAGTACCTTACACATGATGCAAACACATGGGCCATCAATGAAAAAGTTGATACATTCCACCATGTTAAAGCCAAAAAACATTTGTTTTTCAAAAGATCACATAAAGAGAATGAAGAGGTAAGTCATAAACTGTGATAGGATATGGGCAACACATTTCACCAACAAAGAATTTGTCTCTTAGGAATCAGTAAGAGAAGCAAAACAATGGACCACAGATATGACCAGACATTTTACAGAAAGGGGAACTCAAACAGACCGTAAATATGTACAAACGTGCTCAACACCTTTAGCGATCAGAAAAACTACATGCTTAATCCAAACTCAGGTATGACCTCATACACACCTTTTTCGCAAAAATTAGAAGTGGGTTCCAGAATAGCAAAAATTAGGTCCTACAGCACTAACTGAAGATAAGAGAAACTGAAACTCTCATATCCTGCAGGAGACACTGTAAATTGTGTCCCACCACGAACGTAGCATTTTCTAATGGAGACACATGTGTGCATAGCGTAGCCCACAGCCTTCTAGTATATTCCCTGGAGAAACTCTTGACACTAGTGCACCAGAACAGATGTCCAAGCAAGTTCAGCACAGTATTGTTTGTAACAGTAAAAATGGAAAATCTCCACATATGCTTCAAGAATATGGAAATATATCCATGGAATATATATTATATATAAGTATATATGTATTCCTAAACAAATATATAACTATACAACCATACATATAACTATAAACAAAAATTATGAAACTATAAAGAAAAATGATAAAATGACATGAAATTCCAAGTCACCGTTGGTGGCTAGGAGACTGTGGGAAGGGACCACAGCTGTGGTAGATCACGCTGGTATTTCAAAGGCACTGATAACATCCTCTAACTTAAGGCATGCACCCACCAGGGACTTTATTTTGTATTCTTCACAATGAGTTAGGAGTCTAGCATTTGAATCCTGCTCCACTACTTTCTAGCTGAACAAAGTACCAAACCTTTCTAAGCTTTCAGTTCCTTCATTTGCAAAACTGGGTAAAGAACCCTTCCTCATGGGTTGCTAGGAGGCTCAGCGGAGATGAGAACCTGTAACATTGAACACCAGTTGTCTGTCAGTGGTTGTCATGAATATTATTACCCTGTGATCTAGTTTGACCTTGATTTGTGCATACAAATCACCCAATGGGGGGGTGGGTGGGGTTGTTAAAATGAAGATTCTGATTTAGTAAGTGTGGGTCCTGAGAGTCTGCATTTCTGGCAAGTTCCCAGGTGAAACTCATGATGTAAGCAGAAGGATCCAGACAATTCCTTCTATTCCTACTGTTCCCAAGGTGACTCTCTTTTGCTGCCTTTCTGGTTCCCTTTCTTCTGCTCTCTCAAACTCTCTCATTCTTCCCGTCCTGTGCCTGCCTGGTCCCCATCCCAATCTATCAATACCCTACTCATTCTTCAAACTTAAAATCTAATTTATTGCACATTAGAAATGCTTGGGAAGCTCTTAAAAACCTGTGACATCCCAGGCTACACTCCAGACCAACTGATTCAGAACTTCTGAAGGCTGAACTCAGTCATCATAGGTTTTAAAGCTGCCCCGATGATTTCCATCAGAAGCCAAGGTGAGAACTTCTGCCCTAGGGCCTCGACTGAGTAGCAGTCCATCCACATACGATGGGTTGACTCACCAGGACATCTCTTTTAAGACATATGGCATCTTGCTCTTCTTTTTCATTACATAGATCCTTGTCCTCTGCTACTTAATCAAAAGAAAGTTTCTTGAAAGTCGAGATGTGACCTAGTAATATTGAAAGCTTATGAACATCACAAGAGAACATTCTGAGTAAGATTTCAAAAAATATGTCTTGTATTGAGGTGTATACTAACTAGCATGACTGTTGATCATTACGAAATGGATGTGAGTGCTATCACTGATAAGTATTTTTAGAGGAATTCACTTGCTTCCAAGTTATTTTTTTAATTTAAAAAAATGTTTAATGTTTATTTTTTGAGAGAAAGATAGAGCACAAAGCAGGGCAGGGTGGGGGAAGGGGCAGAGAGAGAGGGAGACATAGAATTCGAAGCAGGCTCCAGGCTCTGTCAGCAGAGAGCCCGACGTGGGGCTCAAACTCACGAACCGTGAGATCATGACTTGAGCCCAAGTCGGACACTTAACCGACTGAGCCACCCAGGCGCCCCTGTTATTTTTAATTTCGGTTGATAATAATCTCAGGTATAAGTTAATATTCTCAAAAATTGTATACATCTCTGGGATTATTTACAACAATAAAAATAATTTCCAATATAAAATATCAATGCTGTAATTATGGAGTATAATGAAAACATTGTAGGTCTTGAGGCCCTGAAAATAAATTCTCTGTTATATATAAGGAATATCAGAATGTTTCCATGCTATTGCAAGATTGCTAATCTAGAACAACAGAATTTTATTGTAAAGCGTTAGCTTTAATATATGGATTAGATTGTTTAAAATTGTGAAATAAAAGAAAATACATCGGACCTTAAATTTCAAGATTTAAATTTCAAGATTCCTGGGTGGTTCAGTCAGTTAAGCATCCGACTTTGGCTCAGGTCATGATCTCATGGTCTATGAGTTGGAGCCCCAAGTGGGGCTCTGTGCTGACAGCTTAGAGCCTGGAGCCTGACTTGGATTCTGTGTCTCCCTCTCTCTCTGCCCCTCCTCCTGCTCGCACTCTGTCTCTCTCTCAAAAATAAACAAACACCAAAAAAAATTTTTTTTAAATTTCAAGATACATGTGAAGTTCCATACAATATTCATAAAGTAACTGAATCTACATTTCTGCCTAAAGAAACTTTTGTTTCTGATTTGGCATATAAGATTGAAAATCTTTCCATAATTTTCATTCATGCATTTTAAAGATGAACCAAAAGGACATATGAATCCTGGTCTTCCTCACTGCCGTTGTGTATGTACACACTCCATGCACTGTGTGCCCATGTATGCAACCAGTCACTAGCCAAGCATACCAGAAATATTAAAAACTGTCTTGATTTTTAAGATTTGTCTTCACGTGTGCACACACATTCACAAACACGCTTGACATTACACAGTTTTGTTCTGAGGATCCAGATGCAGCGAGGAAACGTCTTAGGTTTCTTCGTTAAACATTTCCCTGATTAAACAGGGAAGCTACACATAACGTAAGAGATAATGTGTGGTTGAGGCAACTCTGGGATGAAACTGGAGAATCCCTGGATTCTTGGTCCTGTGTCCAGCTGGGCAATTGTTGGGTAACAGGATTAAGCTAAGAAAGAGGCATTCATAAGGAAAGTACACATGAGGAATTCTGTTAGCCTGTCTCTAGAAACTAAAAAATTTGGTATTCTTGAGCCATCATTTTGTATAGTGAATTCAGGAATGTGTGTGAGAGTCTCTAGCAGGATTCTAGCAAAGGAGAAGGGGGAGAAAGAAAGGAGGAAGAAAAAAAGGTGAGGTCAGAGGAAAGATGGAGAAATAGAAGTGAGAGAAGAAAAGAGAGCCATAAAGATAGCATCTAAAAATAATACCTTAGATTTATTGGACATTCATGTGCACAGGCATTGCTCTAAGTATGCTATTTCTACAAACTCATTTAATCCTTACAACATATTTCAGAAAAAAGAAAACTGAGGCCCCGAGAGATTAAGTAATTTTCCAAAGGTCACCCAGCTGGTAAATAATGGAATGTGGATTTGAATTCAGGTAGTCTAGATTTACTACATGCTATTAAGATGACACCCAATGATATTTGTGCTGTAAATTGCTGCTGTCATGAAAAAGGCAAGCTGCATACTGCCCAAGATCTTATTTTTTCAGTACTGCATCCTCAGATTCCATTTAAGAGTGAATGTGAGTTAGTGAATATTTATTAAGTCCTCACTATGTGCCTGGAACTGGTCTAAGTGATGAGGATCCAACAGCGAACTTTCCACACACTCAAGAAGCTTATATTCTAGGGGAATGTACTTGATACGTAGAAAATATGTGTGCAGAATTTTTGCTGAAACTAAAATGAACTGGGAGATAAAAGCGGACTTTGCTCCTGTCATATAGAGTGTTTTTTTTTTCTTTTAATACCTGCAAACCAACATCATCAGTCAATAAAGACAGCCAGCTTTGGGTGCCAAAACAAAACAAAACAAAACAACAAAACAAAACAAAAAAGCCCAACCAGCCATAGTTATAGAAGTTAGGGCTTCAAGAAATACATACAGCAAAAATTGTAACATTTGACAGATAGGACAATGAAACATGCAAAAACATGGGAACAGCCACAAAGAAAATACAGACAAATAAATCACACAGTGGTCGGAACATAGGTGAACTCCATAGCACAGGCACCTAGAACTGGTGAATGTCCTAATATTGACACTCTACAATGTTACGCTGCATTGGAAACATCAAGTTCCAATGAACCTTTATTTAATAGTACATGGTAATACAATAATTCTGGAAGGCATTCTGCACCTGGGGACTTTCAGGCTGCTAACCAACCCTGAAATCAAACTGCTAAATAGGACTTAGTGCACTGGCCAATCTTGAGGTCTTTTTTTTTTTTTTTTTTTTTAACCAGTGTTCAGGTTAATGGTTAAGGGTTGGTATTTAAAGCATACTGCAGTTTCTTTTAGTTAATAATACATCATCTCACGGGGTCTGAAGAATCTGTCAAAACAAGTAATGGCAAACTAGATCAATGCTTCATTTGGATGAGAGGGTGCCTCGGACAAAATGAATCTGGTTATCCGGTTCCAATAGACAGGAGTCATTAATTTCGATAGGAGAGATCTATACAACTGGAATGCTTGAGTCTCATAGATGGTTTTAAATCTCTTGTTCCATTTAGAATGGTTTCTACTTTAGAGGTGTTTCTCACTGTCGCCTGTAGTAACATCAGGTATTTCTCAGTTTTTAGAATGAACTATTTGTTTCTTTAAACACAGGACCCCACACCTTGGATTTCACAGTCTATTGAAATCAAGGTCAACTAGAAACTAATACTCTGCTTCCATTCTTTTTGTGCCTTCAGACTTCAACTTGAAACCATTGAGAGAGGATAACCTCAAATACCATGTAAGTCTGGGATATGACGATTTGCTTTCCAACCCAAAATATGTTGGGATTTCTTTCTTCCTTCCTTTCTCTTTCTCTTTCTTTACTTTTCCTTTCCTTTCCTTTCTTTTCTTCCTCCCTTCCTTTCTTTTCTCGTATTTCCTATTTTGCTTTTTGAGCCTACTTAACTATCTTGCTTAGCTATTAGACTACTGTTAACATTTTACCAGCAAGGAAAAATTTTTATTGCTTCTCAGTGGAAACATTTCATGTCTTAAACCTATTCATGAACTTAGGAAGATTTTTTTTTTTCACAGAAAATATTCCCTTGGTCTTTACACGGATGCTAAGTCAAATTTGTTCAACTTTTACTCTCTTTGTTCTTTCTTTTGGGGGCTGATTGGCTCTAGAATACAGACTCATCAAGATAACATCTTGATCTAACTTTAAATGTATTTGTCCAATTGTTCAAGGAAAACTATATTTATTTGTTGTTTGTTTAATGTTTATTTATTGAGAGAGAGAGAGAGAGAGAGAGCACGTGCACATGAGTGGGGGAGGGGCAGAGAGAGAGAGGGAAAGAGAATCCCAAGCAGGGTCTGGCTTTCAGCACAGAGCCAGATGTGGAGGTCGAACTCACAAACCATGAGATCATGACCTGAGCCAAAATCAAGAGTCAGATGTTTAACCAACTGAGTCACCCGGAGGGGAGGGGGTACCCCAAGCAAAACTATTTTTAAAAACGATCAAGACACCTCATGTTTTATGCACTAAAATTAAATGTGAAAAATGCCATTTCTAACCTAAGTTTAAGTAAATTTAAAGGAAAAATCCTTTCAAATTTCCTGCAAGGTTGAAAATTTCCATAATATTTTAGAAAAAAAATACAAAACAAAACCAAGTAAAAAACAAGCAGAGATTT
The DNA here is from genome assembly GCA_028646485.1 of Cryptoprocta ferox. Taxonomy (NCBI): domain Eukaryota; kingdom Metazoa; phylum Chordata; class Mammalia; order Carnivora; family Eupleridae; genus Cryptoprocta; species Cryptoprocta ferox. The sequence continues at coordinate 95,875,372 of CM053578.1, read as the reverse complement.
TACCTTTGCAGTTGAAAACTGAAGTAACCATCATTGTGAATTAACATCACGTAGTCGATTATAGAGACAAACTTACAAGCGCAAGGCACAGAGAATTAAGTGTTCTTTTAGTTCTTAGAGAACCCTGCTTTTGGGGTGTGCATCGGTTTCTAGAATTAACAATCTAGACCATAAACATGTCACCTCTATTTGTGTTGCTGAAGGGAAACAGAGTATGCGACCTCAAGACACGTCACTTTGGTATAAGGCAACTGAGAATCAAGAGATACAGAAGACAGGATGTGCACTCTACCCTCCCGCAATCTGCCTCAAAGCAAGTCACGTACACCCTTTGGGAAAGCGTTCTCCCCTCTCCCATATCAGGGAGCTGAGAACAACCCTTCACACCAGAGACAGAACGGAGGATGAGTCTGAATAAATAAACCTTAATAAAGAACTCTTACCCACCATTAGTTTCCGACCACTCTTAGAAGCCCAAACCCCCTTTTCTCTGTACAGAGAGTCACTTCTCTGTAATTTATTGCCCTCTGTTAAAATACTGGGTAAGCCCCAAGTCTAACCACTTCTTTGGGTTTTTTCACTTCTTCTCTGTGAGGTCCCCGTGCCTGTAAAAATATGAACGTCAAATGAAAGTTGTATGCTATTCTTCTGTTAATCTATCTTATGTCAGTTTAATTCACAAGCCTCTGGCATAACACCTAAAAGAGGAGAGGAAAATATTTTCCTCCCCTACACTGCCAAAAGGTGTGCTATAAATGGTTTTGTGAGTCTGAGCAGTTTTATAAGTCCTAGCCCCTGTGTATGGTGGATAACATAATGGGCAACTATTAAATCTACATGCGTTCGTTCTTTAAGCACCCGCGGTGTGCCATAGCTGTGTTTGGAACTATGAAAAAATAGTTGTGGGCCAGCCTCAAAGGAACCAAGGACATAGAACAGAAGAGAGAAGGCAATCAACAAGAGAACCATCAACAGTTGAAACCCTATGTAGACAGGGTTATTTGAGATGACGGAGAAAAGTAAGGTGCCTGGGGCTGATGGTACCCAGGAAGGACTTCGCAATGCTTGAATCCAATATTCTTTTTTTAAAAATTTTTTTAAATGTTTTATTTATTTTTGATACAGAGAGAGGCAGAGCATGAGAGGGGGAGGGGCAGAGAGAGAGGGAAACACAGAATCCGAAGCAGGCTCCAGGTTCCGAGCCGTCAGCACAGAGCCCGACACGGGGCTCGAACCCACGAACGTGAGATCATGACCTGAGCCGAAGTCGGAGGCCCAACCAACTGAGCCACCCAGGCGCCCCAGAATCCAATATTCTTTTTATGTATGTATGTATTTAATGTTTGTTTGTTTATTTATTTATTTAACATTTATTCGTTTTTGAGAGATAGAGAGAGAGTGCAAGCAGGGAAGGGGCAGAGAGGGAGACACAGAATCCGAAGCAGGCTCCAGACTCTGAGCTGTCAGCACAGAGCCCGACGTGGGGCTCAAACTCGTAAAGTGAGAGATCACAGCTGAGCTGAAGGCAGGCGCTTAACTGACTGAGCCACCCAGGCACCCCAATATTTAATCATTTTTAAAATTTTTTTAATATTTATTTGTTTTTGAGAGAGAGAGAGGCAAAGTGCGAGCAGGGAAGGGGCAGAGAGACAGAGACACAATCCATAGCAGGCTCCAGGCTCTGAGCTGTCAGCACAGAGCCTGACATGAGGCTCAAACTCCTGAACTGAGAGATCATAGCTGAGCTGAAGTCAGACACTTAGCCGACTGAGCCACCCAGGCACCCCTTGAATCCAATATTTGAATGGAAAGTAGCTTCACATTAAAGAAAAAAACAATAAAAGAGCCCCTGCTTAGAACATATACATACATACATATATACTCTATGTAAAGATACACAATTGTTTTTGCTCTTTCTCTTCCCATGAATGTCCACATCACAAAAAGAAATACCTTTAAAAAATGTTTTAATGCTTATTTATTTTTTGAGAGAGAGAGAGACAGAGTGCAAGCTGGGGAAGGGCAGAGAGAGAGGAAGACACAGAATCCAAAGCAGGCTCCAGGCTCTGAGCTGTCAGCACAGAGCCCGATGCGGGGCTCGAACCCACGAACTGTAAGATCGTGACCTGAGCTGAAGTCAGACGTTTAACCAACTGAGCCACCCAGGCGCCCCAAGAAATGCCTCTAGATGGTAGGGTGATAGGACTCAGCCCACAGTTGGGGTCTCTGCCAGCATTTAGCCATGCGCACCTGGAAAAGGCTTCAGTCCTCCTGAGCCTCAGCTTCCTGAGACCGGTCAAAGCCACCTGTACCAGCACCTTCTACTTCCTTGAGGAGGTCCAACTCTGCTATGCCTACAGGCTGTGGTGCCTTCAAGGCTATGCGTAAAGATGCAATGTAATTCATTAATTTACATATAATATGTAAAGATATGCCCTTGCTTCAGTTTACCTATCCTACAAATCATTGAAGGCATGACCCATCTCTCACACTACTTTTTTTTTTTTTTTTAACATTTTTTATGTGCAAAAGAATTACCCAGGGAACACGGCTAAAGTACAAGCCCTTCTAAACTTCTGCTCCTTAGAACCAGTCCGCCTTCGGATTCCTGGAGTCTGGGCTGGGCCCAGGGATTTGCATACTTAAGTTCCCCCAGGTGATTCTGATGTGGGTTGTGGATTGTTGTCCTGGGTTGTGGGCAAGGACTCAGGAACACTGAAGGAGGGGATTAAGCCTGACCCTGAGCCACTTCTCCAGCTGAGTACTTTAGGGAAGTTTCAAATCAATCTCTTTGGAATGCTTCAGATTAGAGATAAACCCCTTAGATCTGTTTTGATCCAGTCGTGGTTACAGCCTGAACCAAAATGAACTACAACAGGGCATTGATTATCTGGTTACAGTTAAATCCACAGGCCCAAAATTTTCCAAGTTGTATCAGTGATAGAAACAACACGAAGGGGGCAGCGGGGAGAGGATAGACAAGGAAAGTAGTAACTAACTCTGCTACACAACTACTGAGTTTGCAGTGACCAAGGTAAACCCTCCAGGGGAACATGGAATTTTTCTCGTGATAAACATCTTGAAATGTTTATTTTGAGATGCCCCATTGCCATGCTGACGGGTCTTCACTTACTGGTAATGTGCCTCTCTGTGCCCGGCCTGGATTTTTTATTCCTTCTCTCATGTTTCTCTATGCTGTTCTTAGCTAAGAGTAAAAACGACTGGTACTCTCCACTGCAAAACAAACCAACCAACAGAAAAACTTCTATATACATGTAAGGAAAACATTAAAATAGTCCCTTGGTTTACTCGTCTTATTTTCAGGTGTGGGGAGCGCCATTTTGGATCTTCAGTGAACATGCCTACATTTTCAGAGAGGGAAGTCATTGGTCCAAAGTCAGTCCCACTGTGGGCCAAGCTGTGTGCAATGATGGTGTGACAGGACAGGGTGGGGTCTGAAGTCCCAGGCTCTTGCTTCGGTTCCTGGATTCAGTACGACCACCCCAGTTTTTATGATTTTCAGTCCATTTTCTTTCCAGCCACCCTTTACAAAAATTTTTTTGAAAACATTCATTCATTTTTTGAGAGAGAGAGAGACAGAGCACGAGCAGGGGAGTGGCAAAGAGAGAGGGAAACAAAGAATCCCAAACGGGCTCCAGGCTCTGCGTTGTCAGCACAGAGCCCGATGTGGGGCTCGAACTCGTGAACCCTGATATCATGACCTGAGCTGAAGTGGATCTTCAACCAACTGAGCCACCCAGGTGTCCCTCTAGCCACCCTTTATACTGACTCTAGAATGTACATCTGTGTTGATTCCTTCCTAAACACCTTACATTTGCCTTCACTATAAAATTGGAATGCTTCTAAAATGGCAAAAACTGAGGGGGGGCTTTCATAAATATGGAATATCTCTCCCCCCTCCTTCTCCCCACTTTTTTTCTCTCTCCCTCCACCTCCCAATAAGAACCCTGACCTTCAGCCAGGCTGCCAGAGCTCTTCTCTCCTAACTTTTAATGCTTACCTCATGATAGCAGTTTCACAAGTAGTTTGGAAACTTTTCTAATCTACCACTCTGATGGGAATTCCTTGAGTTCATCTCTCTTCATATCCCCAGCACGAGCTCATGGCCTGGAGTTTTTGTTAAATGAATACATTTTTTTCAAGAATGAATGAATGATTTGTCTCTAAAAATGATGTATCTATATCTCATGTGCTTCCTTGAAAGTAATAACAAATACTTGTAACAGTATTCACTTTTACTTAGCTCATCTGAAATAGTTCAGTACTTAATTGACATCACAGTTCATGTTCTTCCTAAGTGATACATTATATATTTTTTCCTGTGTTTATAGACTACTTTTTGTTTTCTTAAACAATTTTTTAATTGAAGTATGGTTGACATATATTAGTTTCAGGTGTACAACATAGTGATTTGACATTCACATAAGTGATGAAATGCTCACCGTGGTAAGTGAAGTAACCAACTTCACTTTACAAAATTACTACAATATTATCGACTGCATTCCTGATGCTATAGTTTTAATTCCCATAAGTCATTTATTTTCTAACTGGAAAATTGTTTTTAAGTTTATTCATTTACTTAGAGAGAGAGAGAGAGAGAGAGACAGTGTGAGTGGGGGAGGGGCAGAGAGGGGGCAAGAGAGAAAGAGAGAGAGAGTAGGGAGGGGTAGAGAGAAAGAGAGAATTCCAAGCAGGCTCTGCACTGTCAGCACAGAGCCTGACACAAGTCACAAACTCATGAACTGAGAGATCATGACCTGAGCCAAAACCAGACGCTTAACCTACTGAGCCATGCAGGTGCCCCTCTAACTAGAACTTTTTACCTCTTAATCCCTTTCGCCTATTTCACCCATCCTGCAACCTCCCCTCCTCACTGGCAATCACCAGTTCTCTGTATTTATGTCTGTTTCTGAGTGTTTTGTTTTTTAGATTCCACACGAAAGTGAAATGGTATGGAATTTGTCTTTCTCTGTTTGACTTATTTCTCTTAGCATAATACCCTCTAGGTCCAATGATAGATTGTAGTTAGATTTTTAAACAAGCATTGTGATAGTTTAAAAAAAAAATCAACGTTTGAGGTTAAGGACCTACTTCTAATCAGACTCTGATGGCCATTCACAAATCCAAGTTTGCTTGATTAAACCTTGATTCTGGAAACACACATCTGAGTTCCAGGCTTGGGTTTCGATGCCATGAGAGGTTAGCAAATGCAGGTGGCTGCCCCCACTATCACTTACAGAAGATGACCCACATAGATAGCTGCGAACTGAATCACATCTATTCTGACCAAGGGAAAAACGCAACAATCCTTAGAAAGACAAGCCAACCAGCTTTGCCTCACTAATACACAGGTGAGAGTGAAACAGGGGCCATTACCAAGACATCTGGCATTCTGACTGCTTTTCACCTGGGCATAAAAACGATTTCCATATTTACAAAGGGCATGGGGAAGGCAATATATTGGGGTGGTCACACCCAGAGTTCTAGAGTCAGACCGCCAGGCTAACAGGCCAGCTTTACTATTTATCACTCTTAAGGCTTATTTCACCTCCCTCTGCTGATTCTTCATCAGGAAAATAGAATAATTGTAACCTACCTCAAGGGAGTACAGGGGCATTCCAATCACCACAAATGGAACGCTTACCACCATGCCTGACACACAGTAGGTAGGCTCAGTAAATATTAACTACTACAATTATCCACTTATATCTACTCTTCCAAGGTGTGTGTGTGTGTGTGTGTGTGTAATGACTAGAAGTTTTTCAAATGCTTTCTAGTGTCTCTAGGGAAAAGATGTTTTTCTTTTTTGACCTTTTTGATTCAATTCATAAATAAAAGTACTAAACAGTTTTGCATCTCTCTAAAGCTATGACTTCATGGTGTTTTTTTAATATATATACTATCCTGTGTTTTTATTTTATTCCTTCATTTTATTCTGCCAATGTTTTATTCAGGCCTTTTTCATCAGGACACTTACAAGATGGTCGTTTTCCTGCGATATCTTGATCAAGACTGGAGTTGGTTTATAGTGATTGGTAAAATAACAAAAATGGAAACAAAAAATTAGGGCACCTATTATTTTACTTTATGTACTAGGAGTTAAGCTGTAGGCTATTAAATATTAAACTTTCCTGAAATGGAGAAAAATTCACTTGTGACAACTTTGGGGTAAGAGTTTCCTTAGAGGTAATTATTAGAGAACTATATTATTTCTCCCAAGATTATTGGCTAATCCTATTCTCTTAATTATTCTCTTAATTCTCTTAACTTTGATAATATATATTCTAACTGAAAATCATTCCAATTCATCTATGTTTCAAATTTATTAGCATAGAGCATTCAAACTATTTTTACTTTCATGGATATGTGTCATTATTTCCACATTCTTATTTTGTGTATCAGCAAATTTTCTATTTTTTTTATTAGCTGAGCTCATATTTTTCTACTTCCAACTATTTGTCAAAGGCCCAGCTATTGTATTTTATAGTTTTCTATTTTCATTGACACTCACTTAAATGTTTTTAGTTGATTTTCCCCTTCTGATTTCATTTTCTATACTTGAATTTTTAAAGAAACCTTTGAGTTGATTGCTTACTATGTTTGTCTTTTTTATTTTGTTGAGAACGTGATTTACAGCACTGGCAGGTAAGCCCTGGACCTCTCTCCAGGCCTGCTCCCTGTCCCGGGAGGCTCACTGTGAGGTCCACAACCCGGGCTCCACCACGAGGGGCTCCTTAGATGTCAGGCTTCCGGACAGAGATGGAGGGAGGGAGATATCGGATGAGGTCAGGGCCTTCATCAACCAGGCTCCCTTCCTGCCTGGTTGCCTTGAGCTCCTGGGCCCCTCTGTGTTCTCTGCATCCCTCAATTAGATGGCCAACTCAGTATCACTGTGTTATTCCTGGGTCCCAGGAAAGGAAGGAGAGGTGGACATAGTTGGGCTGCTCTGCTATGTCTGATGGCTTCCCCGGACCTCACCTTTGTAAAGAGTGTATCCATAAATAAACTCGGCTCAAATCATCTGATAGTGAATGTGCCACATCTGTCCTGTTGGGCCACTGGCTGACACAATAGCTATGCATTTTCTTCAGAGGGTGTTTGAATACCATCCCATAGGATTTTATTCCTCATCTTCTCATTAGTGACATTTATTTAAATATTGTGCCATTGTGATCTTGACTTCTTCTTTAAGCTAAGAGTTATTTAGGAGGAAGATTCAAAATGTTACAGGTAGGCTTCTTTGTTCATGTTTGTTTCTAACTTTATTTGGTTGTCATTTTATTGCATTGTAGCAGATTTTGAATCTTACTTTATTTGTGGAATTCATGGGATTCCATCAGCTTTTCTTTGTGATAAATTATGGACAATTTTTTAAAATGTTTTTATTTATTTTTGAGAGAAAGAGTGAGAGAGAGAGAGAGTGAGCAAGAGAGCAGGGGAGGAGCAGAGAGAGAGGAAGACACAGAATCTGAAGCAGGCTCCAGGCTCTGAGCTGTCAGCACAGAGCCCGACATGGGGCTTGAACCCACAAACCGTGAGATCATGACCTGAGCCGAAGTTGGACGCTTAACCAACTGAGCCACCCAGGTGCCCCAATTATGGACAATTTTTATACATATTTTATGAGCACTGGAAAAGATGTATTTTTATATTCAGGAGATGGTCTGACATATCAGGTTAATTATTAATTGGGCTATTCAGGCTCTAGTGCCATTCAAAGCATGAGTCTTAGTTTCTTAATCTGTCCATGATTAAATAAATACATAACTTGACAATAAGGATTTGGAAAGTTTAGAGCAATTTGTCAGAGCTAACAATGCTGGCTGAGTCTAAAATGAAAGATTGGGGCTTATGTTTTATATCTTTCTTATAACTCATTTCATCATGTTTCACGACAGTAATGGTCCATGATAAAATGGAAAGTAAACCACAAAACAAAACTGTTCCTTCACTTTCACTACAGGGAGTTTGAGAAACATTGCTTTAAATTCTTACTTATTTTGGCCAATTTGATTTATCATAGACCCTTTATTCACTCTTCACCCTCACCCACACAGAGGACACATTTGTATCCTCTTCTTCCAGGCCACTTGTCCCCAATCCCTCCCCCACCACACATACAGAGCAAGTCCTAGGAAACGGGACACTTTCAGACTGAGGGTTTGGGTCGCTGAAGAGGGCTGTCAAGCAGTCTCTCTCCAATGACAGGTGTTGCCTCTCTTGAAGACATCACAGTCCCAACATCAACCCCAGGACAAGAGGGACAGACTCGTATCTGCTACATCGTTTCGTCCCCACAAAAAGCTGAGATGTAGCAGGAGGAGATCGGAAAACTCAAGCCTGGGATTGGTGTTTATCCTGGTCTTCTGACTTCATTACTCCCTGTGAAGTTCCGGGGAAAATGAAATGAGCCAAGTCACATGTGGCAGTGAATGCTAAATCACTTCAACATTTCACAACGTTACATGCACATGAAGAAATTCACCAAATGATAGGAGGGGAAGATAACAACCAAACGCCAACTTAGCCTTCCTTACAATCCTGTAACTAACTAGGCTTGGAGAAGCTGTTCAAGGTAAACTAGGTGGTCAGCACCTGGAATAATGAAATTAATGAACCATCTCTTTTTCAGGTACATTTTGCATCGGAATGGTATTTATACTCTCTTCTAAAAGCCTGTCTTTCTTTTCATCCTATAACCAGACAAAAAAAATGAGTACCTGAATTTAGAGCAAACTACTTCTTTCTTCTAAATGGTGTGCTTTGGAAAATCAAGAAATTACGCACTCACAGTTAGAGAGACTCAAGCAAATAAAAATTTCTCTTTCAATGATTTTTTTTAACTCTCCATGACTCTCATTAGCCTGTTTTTGATAAGGGCGCTGCTCTTGAAGAAATTATCAAACCCATTCCAGTGTCTTTGTGCTTTGTGAGAACATTAGCATTATTTTAAGTTCTTGCTATTACCAGTGTTTAACAAATGAATTACCAAAAAAAATTTTATTTATAGCCTTTTGCTATTACTAAAATAAGGAAGTGGTTTCCATTAAAAGTTATGTGAGATTTCACAGTGGATTTCTATTAGAATTACACTGACATGTCTTGAAGTTGAAGCCAACGGTGTAAAATTTTAGCCACATCTGTCTCCAAGATGAGTTATTAGGCTGACTTTGAAATCTGATAACTCTGTTTTGCTGAGTCACTGTAATCTATTGCAGCCCCTTGGCACATTTTGCTTTGAATCCTTGATATGGGGCCTGGCCACCACGGGTGCTCCGCAAATGCTTCTTGGATGGAGCCATTCAACACTTTTTATATTGCTGATGCAGAGTGATTTTGTGGACTGTTTTTCAAAACACTTCCATAAAGCTAACTGTGTCTCCTGCTTTCTCACTTCCCCCCCCATAACACTCAAATTCAAAAAATGAGTCTTTTGTATGTTTCAAGAATCTTAAACGTTCACATCCTTTGACATAGCAATTCCATTTCTGAGAATTTATTCAGAGAACGGGATCCTAAATCTGAAGCAGAGTGCCGTATACAAATATGATTATAGCAGTATTATGTACAGTAATAAAAGATTTGTAATGTCCTGCGTGTCCACTAAGAGAGAAGTAGCCAAGAAAGACAGAATGTTAACAAATGTTTACGACCACATAAATATTATTGAGTCTGTTTTTGTAAGAAGAAAAAAGAGCGTAGAATTGTATACACAATACCTTTACATCTATATGTTTAAATATCCTACACATAATAAAACGCTAGTGGAAAATACTAAAAGCATTAACGATCTTGGCATAAAGTAATGAAACTATGTCTGACACTTTCTTTTCAAATTTTCAGAATTTTGCGCATTTTCTTTCATCAAGCACACACTACTTTTATCGTTGAAAATCATCGCACATTTTAGTTTTAATCACTACTCATCTTAGCCTTATTACAGAGACTATGGAAAGCCCCTCATCCGTTACATATTTGGATCTGAAATAATAAGATTATGTATGTTTCTAGACAATACATAAACTGCATGTATCTACTTATGCGTTTGGTTTAGACTGTAACTGTATTTCAATTTTAGTTATGCAGGAGTGGATACAGACTTCTATGATAAGCATCATCTAATGTCCAAGTTTTAAAAGAGCATCAGGATCTGCAAAAGATGAGATTAAAGGTGTGTCTATAGAACCAGCAGAGAAAGTAAGAGAGTCGCGGTGCAGGTCGGCCAGGGCAGCAGTGAGGGGGCTCTTTTGAGTGTGTGTCCAACTCTATGGGGACCTGCATGTGCCTTGCACTGAAAGATGAAAAATTATTTCAAAATATCCTTGTTTGGCGAATATTTCAACTCATTTACAACAGTGAACATCAGTGAAGATGCAAAGAGAAATTAGCTGAATGTAGTAGATATTTGCTTTTCTTCCCCCCTCCACTTGACATTCTTCTCCTTCTTCTTGGTTGGAGCATGTCTTTCTCTCTGGCCACTGTGCTTGCTTCAGAGCGTGGGACTCCGAAATATTTTCCTAAGTATTTTTGAGAAATGAAACCCACTGTTTTGGGGAGGGAATAACGGGTAGAGATGGTTTGCTCTCATGGTTGTCATGACACAAACATGGAAGTATATTGTTGAGCCTGGGATGGAAGGCAACCTTAGGATGAACCACACACATGAAGAGCAAGGGCATAAGAAACCAGGTCTTTGATGATATCATTGAAATGGTGGATCCAGCCTCACCTGAAACCTTCCTGACCACTGGATTTTTAAGTCATTAGAACAAAAATACTTTTTATTGTTTACGCCATCTTTTAAAACATAGACTGTTCGTGTGTGTGTGTATGTGTGTTTAGAAAGCTCTAAATCCAACGTGGGATCAAACTCACGACCCCAAGATCAAGAGTCACGTGCTTTCTGACTGAGCCAGCCAGTTGCCCCTGTTTGGGCCATTTGGAATAGAGTTTTAGGTTACTTACAACTACAAGGCTGCTAATTGGAACTGTGTGTTGTTTAATTCTTACTTGATAAAGGAATGCTTATAAAAGGAATGTCCTTAGTTGAGGGCAGTACTTTGATGCTGATTTTGGGTAGATGCAGAGCCATCCATCTACCATCATCAAGTTATGTCCATTAGACCTAAACAACCTCACAAGTCTGCCTCCTTCTTTCCAACCTTTTGACTCTTATCCTCTTTCAGACCATCTCCATGTTGCACCTGGATCACCACCATGCCTAGGTTTCTCCCTGCCTCCAGTCTATTCCTTCCCCCTCCATCTACAGCCACGGTGCTGTTTCTAAAGGATAAATCTGATCATCTCTCTGGTCTCCTCAAGACCTTCCTGTGTTTCCCATCACTCTTAGCATCAAGTTCAAACTCCTTAACCATGACCCTGTACAACAGAGTCCTACCCACCTGTCCAACCTTCCTTCACCTTCCTCCCCTCTCTCCACATCCAGGCATATTGGCCCTTTCTGTGGCCCTCAAATAAGAAGTCCCAGTCCAGCATGGACTGTTTCCTCTACCAGAAGATTCTTCCCTCCCACCCTTCCTAGTTGGCCTTTCCTCATCTTTCAGGTCTCAGTGTGGACAGCACTGTCTTTGGGGAGCCTTCTCTGCGCTTCTCCATGTGCCTCTTTGGCAAGCATTCTCTTCCACCACATCACAGGCCTATCGTATGACATTGGAATTGCCCAGCTCTTACTAGACTGGAAGCTTTGTGAGGGCAGGTCCACTTTCCTCGCCCTCAGGCCCTCACCTGTAGCACAGCTCTTGGCACACCATAAAAGCTCTGTAAACATTTGTTGAACGAGTTAATTAGAACATTATTCATCTGGTAAACCCAATACATAATACCATAAATATATATATCACTGCAAAAAAACTACATTGTGCATACATATATCTGTGTCTAATCCTGAAAGTTTTTTTTTTTTTGGTATTGTAACACATGAAGTGAAAATGGTTCCAGTTTTAAAGAAGTTAAAAACATTTCATTTGGGTTTTCATTTCGTGAATCACAGAACGTGTGCCAATTTTCTAAGCAAACTGCTGTAACTCTGTTACGTGAGATGGTGTGGGGGAGAAGGCTTTAAAAATAGCTGACCGGATATCCCTCTTGGTGGCTTGGGTTATGTAAAAGTATTTTGTGTTAAGCCAATGTCTCACAATGGATCACTGAGCTTTGAAAAGGCTGTTTGGGATCCTTTTTTCAGTGTTAAATATCTGCTTATAAACAGAATCGGACTGAAAATCTCCTAGAGAAAGGATACAATGTCCAAATAGTTATCACTTTTTAACTCCAGGTACTCAAAAAATTCCAATGTTAATACTAAAAGTGATTTAAAAAAAATAACAAAGTCCCTTAACAATCTAGTGAGAAAGAAGCCAGGATTCTTATAAAGAAATGTTGTTAGATTTGGGCTTAAAATACTTTTGTATTAGAGCAGAACAATCAGTATCTGGCATTATTAAATATTTATTTTAGTTTTTAAAAAGAAGTAATTTGGGGACATTGTTCTCATTAAGACTCCATAAAAGAAAAATGGTAGGGAATGTTGTTTGAGAGTTTATTATGGACTGCATCCTTGGGCACAGCTGATTGGACTGAAGTAAATGAGTCCGCTGTCCTGTGATATGCCCTGACCCAAAAGCTATATCCAGGCAAAGATGGAATGATGAGCTGGACCAATCAGGTTCTCTCTGGAGTGGGGAATAGGTGCTTGGGAGGGAGAGGAGAACTCACCCAGGCCAAGAGAGAGAAGGCAGAAGGGAGCTGCCCTGGCAGATGATGTGAATGAGCAGAAACCATGAGATAGGACACACAAGGTAGAGGATGACATGGTTGGCTAGCTGGGGCAGGAATGACAGCAACAGAAACTTCTACTGCGATTCTGTAATTCCTGTTGTTGATGAGACAATGAGGTAACATGGTCATGAAACCCGCATATTCTTAAAGCAACTTCCGTCATCCATGAGACCTGCCTAAAGCTTTAGATTCCCCTTTCTCGTATTGGCTTTTGTGTATATCTACAAAACACATGTTTCTTGAGATTGCAGGAGAATCTCTGTTCCCCATCAAAAAAGCCTATATATATCCAAGACAGCACGCAGGCTCATGTGGCTTGTACATCGCAGCTCCCCGCTGCCAGACGTCCCCCTTGGCATGGCCACACCATTCAAAGCCCAATTTTGCGAAAGCACTGCCAGACTCACCAGTCTCATCCAGTTAGAGTCGTGTGACCTCCATCACTCCCCATCCTCACCCCCATCCCTCCTCACAGTTGGCAGAAGGACCCATTCAGCATCTTGCTAACTCAGTATCTGAAAGGTTGCTGAGATCCCTGCTGTGTCAAAGGCAATGTGCTGTCATGATTACAGGATGGAAGCAATGCATTGCCAGGCACCAGCAGTTTCACCGTGTGTACTGAAAATATCTGGAAAATGTCTAATAAGTGAGAAGACCTTCAATGAGAGCAGCTGTTCCAAGTAGTTTTTAACTAGCTGCTCCCAGAAGAATTGTCTGTCCTATTGACAAGCACAAAAACTAAATTTTCTTCATTCACTCTACATTTTGGCTCTGTATTGATAGTACTGATGTATTAGTTAATTTTCCTGCCAAGTGTGTTTAAGACACAGTAAGTACTAAATATAGGGATGATTCTTAAATGCTTATTTCTTGATGGGTTCCAAAATTTTTGGAAGATATAATTTAACAATACAGTTTGATTTTTGAATATACATTTGCCTGGAGCCTTTTCTAAGATGCGTCTGTTTTCTATAGTGAATTATAGTGATGACCGAACACTAGCTTTTATTTCCAATTAAATTAATTGTATTTTTCTTCAGCCTTCACATAATAAAGCCTAATTATTACACAACTTGTTACATAGATTCATGTAGATTTCGCATTGTCCAAAACATAACTGAATAATTAACATGAGTATGTGGCAAAGTGAATCTATAAGGTAAATATTAATGTGATTCTCAAAGTTGAGTTATGAAAAAGAATTAGGAAGGGAAGCTTTATTATTCTTCATTTGTGTCCTGAAACAAGGATATTTTATCTCATAGAATACCTCTCAAAAATGGATGGTCTATACTCTCCGCATGGTATATAAATTATATTAAAATCTACAAATAGGGAAGCCTGCTTGCTCCCTAATAAAGCCCAGAATCATCTGAGATGTGACGAGTGCAGATTCTCAGGCCACAGCATGAGAATTTTTGCCAGGAAATATGCCTTCTAAAATAAGCTCCATAAAGGACTATTACACAGACCAAAGTATGAGAAGTGGTCAAAGGCTCTCCTTCTGAATTTCACTTCTCTTTGTACTTCTTCCGTGTCTACTGATGGGGAATTTTCACCCTTTTCTGTGGGGACCATAATTACCCATGGAGTAGGGCCTCACCCTCTAGTCTCACAAGGGCCAAATATGCATAAAAGGTAAAAACAGTAATATGATGACGGGAATGGGGGGAAACTGGTGCGCCGTCTGCTGACATATGAAATATAATACATCCTTTTTATATCTGAAGATGAACACACGATCTTAAACTTACAATTATATTGCTCCCCCAGTAGTAGTGACGGGTTTGCCGTATATATACAAGACCAAACACAGCTTTCTCTCAGACAGCTAGAAATCAACCAGGCCATATGGAGATTTTATGTGATCTTTGTACACTGACTGCTAGCACCCAGTACTAACCACCTGGGGTAATGGCTGAGAGCCCTGGGGCAAATCACCTCATGCTACCCATTCTCCATTTAATCAGTAATCAACTAAACCTTGCACTTGGCCAGAAGCTCTTCACTTTTTACAATTTGGTTGACCGGAGCCACTTCTAAAAAACAAATTCAACCTAATGTCAAAATTCCAATGGAACAACTACACAGAGTAAGGGTCAAGAATGTGGACACCAGTTTAGAGAGAATTTTTCCAAAATGCACATAATGAAAAAAACAGGGTTAGATGTTTTTCATATACTTCAAATGCTTTATTTGCTTTGTTTGGTACTGTGTATGACCTTCAAACGTGTTCAAATTAAATTATTTAAAGCAGCTAAAAAAATAATTACTGGTGAAGAAAAGGGAGGCCTTACAAAATGAAATGACATGGTTCATGACAATAGACTTAGAAATGAATGCCAAAGGATAGCGTGCAGCAAAAATTTTGACCAGATCCTTCTTGGCACAAAAGGCAAGGACCATAACTGTTCAAGGGGCCTGGATGAGCAAGGCAGGGGGCTGAAACCAAGCTGGCAAGTGAGATTACTTTGATGAGGTCTAAGTCAAGTCGTTATTCCAAGTTACATCTTCTGGGAAGAGATAATATTTCAATAGTTACCATTTCTTTTATAGATTGATTGAGTCAACCTTGATTGTACCTGGGCTGGCACTCATGCTAGAGGCATTCAAAACAGAAAGTGTCTCGTAATTTGGTGATAAGCAATGATTAACCAGTAACTCAGTTCTCACATTCCCCCAGTCCATCTTGGGCAACTGCCAGATCAGTTTCCTAGCGAGAGTTCACCCATGTGCACTTGCTGGCCCAAATCTGTTGCTCCTGAGGGTAACTCTCTCCTCACATGTTAATATAAGAGGCTTCTTGGCCAGGGGAGAAGGTTGCTGACCCACCAGTTCTGCTGGCCAGACTGTTGTCTGGATTCCTGAATCCTTGCCAGCGTTCTTTGGTGGCAAGCAACAGAAATTATTTAGGCTAACTCAATGATAAGAGAGGAATTTGTTGGAATGACATGGGGCAGCACACAGAAGTTGAAGAAAAGTTAAATAAACAGGCCTCAGAAAAGACCAGCCTCAGGGCCGTTGTGAGGATCAAGGTACAAAAACTAACGGAAAGTTTTTCAGGGCACTGCTGTCAGGATGAATAAGCTCCTTGCATTTTCAGCTGAAGATCCAAATTCCTGGGGGAGGGCACTTACTGGCTCAGCTGAGGTCATGTGCCCACGCCCTTGGCAATGAGGGGATGATAGTTCCCTCAAGTAAAATCAACATGCTGCCACCAGAGGGGGACAGGAGAGAGGTCAGGAAAAAAGAGCAGATGCCCATGACACTCTGTTTTCTGGTGTCACCTGGTTTCCATCTGCCCCTCTGTTGGCCTTAGACATACTGTCACCTCTTTGTTTAGGTTTTTCTGGCCAAGTTTGATAACCACCAAGTTTGAGTCAATCTTCTACCTGGCTTGACCTAAACTCTGAAGTCAGATGAATTCCAATGAGCCTTCGGATCTGTGTCTCCCTTATTCCCACCCACTACTTTGGTCTGGGCTCTGCTTGGAACATTCAGATGTTCTGGGCCATTCAGGTTCTTAGAAATTCCCCAGATTCACAGTGTTCTTATGCTGGTCACTGTTATCCTGAGCTCTTTGGCCCCAAATGCTTATTTTAAGCAGAACAATCCAAAATGTTTATATATATATATATATATATATATATATATATACACACACACACACTTCCAAATCTTTAAAAAAAATGGCAAAGCAAGCAAGCAAACAAACAGAACCACTCTATTTCCTTTGGAAATGCATAACACTCAAGAATCTATTTACATGGAAATTACTTCACGTATGTTCAAAAGTCAAACCTTTCAAAAAAAAAATCCAATGTCTGTGAATCCAATGCCATTAGGGACAATTCTAATTTATGCTTATTCCTGTTGGTAAACTGAAACAAAAAATTAAAACAAAGACTTTGTGGTATCATCAGAATCTCATATTAAAAAATGAATAGCCTGACTGATCTCTCAGTTGTACAGCAAGAGACTGTAAAGCAAAGTGTAAAGACTTTTCACTGCTGGGTTCTAGTAGGTAGAAGCCAGATGAAGTTTGGTCAAATATCACCCTTCACCATCACAAATACCTACTGAGCGCCTAACATGCTAGGCACCCTGCTAAGCATTTACAGACATCATTGTATTTAATCATTATATATATGAGCCTATAGGTTTACATTGTTACCCCCTTTTTACAAACAAGGAAAACAAAGTTCACCAACTCAGCCAGGGTCATGCAGATGGTTCTGGGTGGCATGAGTTATGCAAAGACTGACTTTCTAAGTGTTATCTCAAATACGTTTGTCTCTGTGAAAAAGTTTTGCAGGGGCCGAGGGTCTTCATAGTAAAAATGGTGTGAAATGACGGATTTAAGAGTTCAGGGAGAAAACATGAATGTAATCAAGAATCCCTTAATCTTATTCTAATGCACAGCTCTGCTCAGTCGTACTTCTCCAGAAAGCCCCAGATACAGACCACTGGGGATCACCTCATGGGGATCAGCGCTCGTCGTGGTGATTCTGATGAAAATCATCACCTTCAACATGCCTATCGGATTAGGAACTGATGTTAGAAACACAAAGCACGCTCTTCCACATAGTGAATAAACAGGAAAATTCTAGGCCAAGAAAAGCTTATAATAACAACAACAAAGAGCCCACTCTATTTAGAGCAAGTCAGTGATTTATCCAAATGAAAAAGCACAGCAGTTTCAACGTGAAAACAAGTCTGGTTTTCGTGAAGCTTTTCTGACTGCTACTTCCTGAAGGTGAACTTTATTGAAATAGATTCCCAAGTAAATCATTTACAGTATGTTAGTGGATGGATGTTAAGAGTAATTAGTATTCGTCTTCTGTTTTTACATTAGAACCTGTTAAATTCTTTGCATTCGTGCTAACCTGATTAGATAAAAAGTTCAGGAGTCATATGTATGATGAGGCTCAAAAGGGTCCAGGTGATATTTTGTTTCAATAAGGTCAAAATTTCCAACATTTTCCTCTTTTACAAAATTGTGAGTCTTAAGGTCTTTTATTTCCACTGTATTTTTTTTCCCTGCGACTGTATTTGCTTCTGAGATTATAATGCAGTCATTATACAATCTCCTGAGGTTGTACTGTCATGCTTATCAGGTTACTGCCCAACCTGATATAAGGAAATCAATCTAGTGGGAAATCAATCTAGTTTAATTTCAATACATGGTTTAAGGCATATTGGCCTTCCAGAAACCTAGAAAAAAAAGTCTAATAGATTCTAAGCCCAACTGTCACCAGCTGGAAGGTCATAAAAATGGGTGAGGGAAGCAAGAGGAGATGGGGTAGACAGAGTGGTAGTGGGAGAAAAAAAAAATTGCTCTTTGGCACCTTGATTGGAAATGGCCCATTTTCTCCAAATGCCTGGAATGGTTTAAAACCAATGAGATGCCCTATGGTAATGAGTAGTGGGCGTCTTTGAGCCTATCTCCTTCCAGATTCAGGGCACTGTGAAATGGTGAGCAGGTTGAGGCGAGACTCTTTAAATCTATCTAATGCAAGACTGATTCTACGTCTATAACAAAGAAAATAACTGGCAAAACTCGTATTTTATTTGTGGCCATTAGCCGTGCATCTCATCTTTAGCTCTGTGTTCTAAGAAAACCCTGGCTCTATCCAGGATATTCTTTTGGTTCATTTTTGACCAGAGCTGAGATCACTAGAAGTCAATGGGGGAATGGGTAGATTATCATCAAGACAATGTTGGCAAAATTGACTAGTTCAGGAAATTTAAAAAATTTAAATCCTTGGCTCACGTCATACATCAAATCATATTTTGGATTAAGTTAAAAAAAGACAATAGAATATATATCAAAATGTTATCTCTAGTTATATTTCCATGACAGGATTTGGCATGATTTTGCTTTCTTTTTGCTTACAAGTTTTAAAACTATGTCTGTTGTTGACAAGTAAAATCTGTGGTTAAAAAAAAAAAAAGGAAAAAAAAATCATACCATTTGATCTAATTAATATTTTTACTATATAAGTCTATCACAAAAAGATATGTGGGCAAGAATTCATCATCGCTTTGTTTACTATATCAAAAATTTAGGTTCAATAAACCTAAACATGGCATATAAACATGATGGAACAGTATGTCATCATTTTTAAAAGATGTTTAATGAAATAATATAACGTCAAAAAAGTAGGATGCAAAATGCCTTATACCATAGGATCTCATTTTTATACAAACATAAAAACAATATTAACACTGGCTACCCCTAGGTTCTTTTACTATGAGTCCTTTTTAAAAATATCCTTATCTATATATCTTGAATGTTCACAAATGGGCATATATTACTTCCATTGTTAGGAAAAAAAGATCAGCATAGAAAAAATATTTTTGCTCCGTTAGTCCGATCATTAGTTCCAGTGGCTTCATTATCAAACTTCCCAAGGAGACATCCTGTTTAAAGGATATTTGGAAGGCCGCCTGGGTGGCTCAGTTGGTTAAGCGTCTGACTTCGGTTCAGGTCATAATCTCCTGGCTCATGGGTTCGGGCCCCATATCTGGCTCTGTGCTGACAGGTCAGGGCCTGGAGGCTGCTTCGGATTCTGTGTCTCCCTCTCTCTCTGCCCCTCCCCTGTTTGCACTGTCTCTCTCTCTCTCAAAAATAAATGAACATTGAAAAATTTAAAAAAAAAAAAAGGATATTCTGGAAGTGTCTTCAGCATAGCGTATTGTCCTTAAGGTAGGTGTTCAGTGAATGTGCACCAAGTGAATTTACACTTTAGGCCCTGTTGCTGCCGATTACATATTAGTGAAATCTGAGGGAGGCTGTGTGTCAGAGCTGGTTCATGGCTTCTCTTGAAAACACATGCCAAAAAGCCTATATTCGAAAGATAAGAAAGGACCAAATTTTTACTATTAAATGTTACCCAGAATTATCTCTATAAGTAACAGGTATTTTAGGTGAGGTATTTGTCAAGTCACCATAAAAGCGATGAAATCACTGGATAAGTTTTAGCATCAGTATTTACATGGGGTGGCATAAAGTAAACACACTGTTCATTTTTTAACGGAGACAGTGCCGAGGGAGGATGCCATTTCTGCTGATGCTTCCAAATAATGTTATTAGAAAATACCAGCAGCAAAGAATGCACTGAATAATATTTTTGAAAAGAAGAAACTCCTTAATACATTCCAGGAAGTTGATACTGAGTCACAAAATAACAGGAGAATTAAATGAGTATAAGAAACATTTGGACTATTGCTTTGCTGATATTGAAGCTCATTCCTGTCTCAATACTACTTGGCATTTGTACAATGCAAAATGCGTTCAATTATATTTTTCTGGAGAGAGGAGGGATAGGTTTTATCTACCACATTTTATGATGGAGGAAATGGAGAGTCTTGGCATTCAAGTGACTTGCCCCAAACTGTCACAACAGTGACCTTCTTCCGGCATAGGATGGGGGTGGGGGGAGGGCATACTGCTGCCTTGCAGGATCTCTCTTGGATGGCAGGGTGTCCCGAATGTCCTTGCCTCCATGACTGGTCTCCTGGGGGCTGGGGATGTTGCTCTTTCAGGTCACGTGGGCTCTGAACGCTTTGTCTCTGAAAGGCCTGAGCGGGTCATAGTGGGCGGAAGCTCTGAGGGTCTCGATACATCTACCTGTTGGTCTTCTCCATCCTATGTGCGGCCTTCGAGAGTGTTGGCACCTGCATGGGCCTGTACTCTGGCTTGCAATCAGTGGGAAACTTACCTGATGAGATCTCAGATACCGTACTGTTCTTCGGGGTTTTTTTTTCCACTATTGGGAAGGGTTTGCAGGAACACTTTTGCCTAACATGGCAACATAAGAGAAATCCCATCCGCGTGTGTAACATTCGGAGCACCGCTACCTATATGCTGACATGGGCTCCAGAAGCGGTGGAGGCTGGAAGCTGATCGAAGTACTACCAGTAACTGTACGTGCTGCTTTCTGCACTCACCCCGACAGTTTTATGTACTTTACTTTGAAGATGAGCTGTGTTTTCAAGCCACTGGAATCCTACCACTTTCTGGCCCCATCGTTTTCCCACAATTTACGGCTGTTACTCCTTAAAGCCCACTTGTTCACTCTTCCGTACATTTAACCGATCTTTATTCTTCCTTCTCAACTCCACTCAAATTTTGCTTTCCCGTATGTGCCCTGTTATAGCATATCTAATTATCTTGTTATTGCCTGTGTCCTTATCTAAAGCCCTCGTTTGGTGGCATACTCCAAGCAGGCAGGAGGGATCTTCTGGGTTTTATCTACCTTTGTTTCCAGCATCAAGCTGAATTAATGAATGATGCACTAAACTTTTCACCTGGAAAATAAATGCTTTGTTTTTATTCTTGTGCCAAAGGATTCAAGAATCTACTAATTCTTTATTGCCTTTTTAGTTTTAGTGTTTAAAATGCAATGTTGGCCCCATTCCAAAAACATTCATTGAGGACTACTAATTCCAATGGTCCTGCCAAGAGTTGGAGCCACATGTGTTATGAATAAGACATAACACATGTCTTCCAGGAGATCAGTAGAGCAAGCAACACGGAAATACGCAGAGCTCTTTCTAGATTGCAGAGACGAATAATACCTCAGTAAGTGAAAGTATTTCATTGATGTTTTGATTGTAAAAGGGTATAGTTTCAGAATTCAGTTCTTTCCGAATAACCAAAGCATTTTAACAATCATCTTATCTCATGAGTGCTTAGTTATTTAAATAATGAAGAAAGTGACATCTGACACTCCTTTTCAATCATCTGAGAAGTTTTTGGTAAGAAAGAGTCCTACTAAATAACCCCAATATCCAGAACTCCCAATTCCAAAGCTGTATTTTTTCTAAGTTTATTTATTTATTTTTGAGAGAGAGAGAGAGAGAGAGAGAGAAGGGGGTAGGGGCAGAGGGAGAGAGAGAGGGAGATAGGAGACAGAGAATTCTAAACAGGTTCCATGCTGTCAGTGCAGAGCCGGATGCGGGACTCAAACTCACGAACGATGAGATCATGACCTGAGCCTAGATCAAGAGTTGGATGCTTAACTGACTGAGCCACACAGGCACCCCCAGAACTCCCAAGACTAAAGCTACTTCCTCCATTAATTTGATGAGTTCTCTTGGGTCAGACCCTTACCTGTAAATCATGAATGATACTACCTTTCCATCTTACTCAGAAATGCACAAAAGCAGACCTTTGATAAGAAAGCATCTACATACAAAATTATTTAAAATATGATCTTAGAAAATGTTTGTCCTCAAGGAGTTTCCACCGTAGCTTTAGTGCTAAACAATTGGAAATAACCAAAAAAATTCAATAGAAAGGTATTACCTAAATAAGTTATTGGTACTAATCTACAATGAAGTGCTCTGTAAACATCTAGAGATGATACTTGTAATAATTAATAACTCAGAAAATTTTCAGCAGTCCATTGTTAGGTTTAAAGAGAAGAATAAAAAAATAATCTGGTACAGAATAGAACAAAATGTTATCAGTAATCATCTATGGGTAATATGATTATGGATAATTTTTATTTTTACATTTATTTTTTAACACTTTTAAACATTGTCCAAGTTTTGAACAACACATAAAACTTTTTTTTAAAGCTGGCATGTGAATGCTTCAGCTTTCCTGATATTATACATAAATAAACAGAATAAGATTATCCTATCATCTAGTTAAACAAAGAGAACAATATTAACCCTGTTGTTTTGGGTCTTTCCAGACAGGCTTTGACATTAGATTCAAGGAAAAATATTACAAATTTCTCAACTTCCACTTGTAGAAATTTTCCTTGAGAAGTTCATGTAACAACAAAATATCCTGGTGGGAAAAAAATCCAGTGACCTGACTGTTTTGTCTACAGAATGAGTAATCTTCCCAAGGTTTCTAAATACACTTGAACTCATTTTTAAACACTGGGATCACTTCTCTAAGGAACGAATTTGGAGATACAATCTAATTAACCAACATCAATCTTAAAGATTAAAAATGGAAAATTCCTAACTTACCCCAAAACTACTGTCAGAAAAATAAAAGATCTTTATACAATTACATCTTAAATAGGTCTGATGATTATACTTTTTTAAACCATTACCTCATTGCAATAATACCAAAATATTGAGAATATCAAATACTCTTTAAATGTGTATTTATATGTGCATATGCACACACACATATATACCACCTACAATGATATGTGGAAATATTGTTTTGATAGCCTGATATTGCATGTACAGGACATCAGAGTGGATTTTTAACCTTCCTCTCTGTACACATAAATGAGTATTGAATTAATTGCACTGAATCAATTAACAGGGACGGATTGAGCAACTGCTCTGTTGATCTAGACTGGTTCTCCTCCATTCCTCTCTTTCTGACTGTCAAGGTACCAGAATCCAGAGGAAAAGCATCAACAAGACTTGCTTCCTGCTTTGTCACAGGCTAGGTTCCCAAGAGAACAGTCAACCTCCTCCGTGTGACAGTCACACAAATCTTTAAAATAGAGATCATGTCACAGTTCTTCTGAACCTCTCCGGTACCATCCCATCGCATTTTGAGGGACCCTCCAGAGTCCTTACCAAGGCTGGCACAGTTCTCAGACAACACTGTACCAAGGAGTCTCTTGTGGAGCTGATTAATATGCAGATTTCAGTTGGGGTGATTTGGGGAGGAGCCGACATGACAGTCTGCCTTTCTAGCCAGCGCCCACCAGGAAGTGCTGTGGGTCCTATGAGCAAGGGGCTCTTCACCTCCTGCTGGAAGGTCCTTAACTGGGTTTCATTCTTCCCTGGCTTAGAGCCCTCTCTGGGTCAAACCTATGTCAGTTGGGACAAGGGCTCTTTGGCCCAGCTTCACCTTCTTGCCCTGGGCCTCACAGCCACATTTGGCAAATTCAAACGTGTCCCAGTGAGGTTGAGGAGAGGATGACAGAGACACGTCAACAGGAATGAAAGAAGAACATTTTCAGCACCTCACTTTACACGTGGGCCCATTACCAAGTTGCAGTGTGAATTCATTACTCATCCATTACTAACCCAACAACTGTCTTGCGAATAGCGTAAACACACTACCAGGCTTCTTTGGTTAAAATATGAATTTGTTAGGCGCAGACATTAAAATTACGGTCCTGTGGCCTTATTCCACAGTATCCAGGGACCAGTCTCCCATCCGTAACTAGCACAACCACCATGACCCTGCCCCCTCCAACTCCCTGCTTCCCATTGCTTGCCCCACCTCTAGCAAAATACCCAGCATATGTGTTCCATCGTGGGGACTAAATTAACTCAGGGATTTTCTTCTTCTTTTTGTAAAATTTCTGTTGGCCTTGGTTTTATTCTTTGACAACCCAGAAGCCATAAAATTAGAAGCATCTTACCTCTCTCCACAGACAGCGCTGGCCTGGACCACGTTCTTCAGTGCTTCCCACATTCCCAAGTCCCCATGTAAGGCTCATGGGTTATGTGAGCCAGTTCCTCAGAAAGGTTTTTGCCATTGACCTCTAGCTAAGGTAAATACTCTCCTTCTCCATCACCACATCCTATTCGTTCCTATCAGCTACCACAATCTACAGCTATATGTTTGTTTACAGGCCTTTGTTTCTCTCCCCTATTCCCCTGGACACGCTATCCCACCGGGGCCAGGAACGCAGATTGTTTATCAGTGAATGGTCAGTACCTGGGTCACATGCCTATGTCTCTGTACTATTATCTCCTTCCTGATTTTAATAATAATAATAATAATAATAAAATTGTAGCTAGGCTATAAAAGTTGGGCATCGTGTTGAATACTTTATCTGCAATAGATATAGTACCGCCATTTTCAGAAAAGAAAAACAGATCGTTTTGGAAGTGACTTGTTTAAGGGAAGACTAAACCTCTTACTTGGTTAAGTTGTAGTGATAAATTCGTTTAGAGTTTAAGCTGAAAGACAAGGTGTGGCATGCTGGGTTTCAATGTATTTCTCCTTTTCTCTTTTCCTTTTGCCAGATGTTCACTGTTTTGTGATGTGTTTTCAACTCTTCATATACACACCTTACTCATATTTTGATAATGGCAAAATAAAATCAAATATGTACAAGTGGTAATTCGTGCAGCTTTAAGCATGATGGCCAAGGTTGACTACCTTGATTTTCTGGAGAAAAAGCTGTGCAGATAGTTAGGTATAATCCATGCTGCCTTAGTGTCTTTAATTGAAGTTTGTCATTTTAATGTGTGTTTACTTCTTTTTTTTAAGTTTATTTACTTAATTTTAGAGAGAGAGAGTGAGAGAGTACAAGTGGGCTAGGGGCAGAGAGAAAGAAGAAGAGTGAGAATCCCAAGCAGGCTCCGTGCTGTCAGCGCAGAGCCTGATGCAGGGCTCGAATTCACGAACCATAAGATCATGACCTGAACCAAAATGAAGAGTTGGTCGCTCAACCATTTGAGCCACCCAAGCACCCCTTGACTTGTATTTATTTCTTATGGCAAACAAACAGACAAAATGCGTTCCATTCAAAGATATGACCCCTCTCATATCTGGACACCACATATGTGTATCTGTACTATCGAAGATGGTGGCCACATGTGGCTATAGACATTTGAAATATAATATAGATACTCTGAATTAAGATGTTCTGGAAATGCAAAATAGACAATAGGTTCTGAAAACTTAATATAAAAAAATTGTAAAATATCTACTAGTGTTTCTAACAGTGATTATATGTTGAAATGATAAAATTATGAATGCATTGGGATAAGAGAAATATATTGAAATTAATTTTATCTGTTTCTTTTTATTTTTTTTAATGTGGTTACTGAAAAACTTAAAATTACGTATGTGGCTCATAGTTGTGGCTCACGTTACATTTCTACTGCATGATATGGACACTGAAGCTTACTTTTTCTGAACTTAGGAAAGCATATAAGGTGGAAAACTATAGAGCCAATACACTTTAACTCACTCTTGGCTAGAAAGTACATTTGAAACCAGAGGCCTTAAGTGGCAGTTGCAGAAGGAGCCCCAAGAGGGTTGGAAAGACTGACATGGGTGTTATAAGAAGACAAGAGCCAGCAATGAGATCTTGTGAGATAAACACAGAATTTGGAGTAAGAGTCTTTCTCATCTGATTTTTAGAGATGAAGATAACTCAGAGGGATTAAGTAACCGGTCAAGGCCATGGTGGTTGGGCTGATAGGGAAGATGTCTACCCTGTTAAGAAGTTGATATGATTTCAGTTTCCTTTTTTCTGAAACTGAAAATGGCAGTCAAATAAATAACCTACAGTGCAAGTCTGTTATGATTAAAAAGTTTAGGCTGAGACCAGATATAAACTTTGTAGCACAAAAATGCTCTGAGCACCATGTGTTTTTCCTGATCTTGAAAACTTTTTGACTCCGTGGTCAAATGCACACGGATGAAGGACCACAGGGCATTTGCAAACCAGACAGCCCTGTTGTTGGAATTGTACGTGAGAGGTTTGAGGGGTTTTTTTCATCAATTGCAATATTTAACAAAGTTAACTTTGCTCAGAGTTAACACTAGACAGTTATCACTGTGCTGTGACAGGGCAAACGTTATAGAGGAAAGGCAAAGACAGATTTTATGTAATTCACAGTTTTTCTAGGAAGCCTGCCTGAAAACAAACCAGCTACTACAACCCAAGAGAAATGCTCAAGAAGGAAGACTCTCCTTGGAGGGGGGAGGGCTGAGAGAGGAAGCTGGTGGCTTTGCTGTTGTTGGCCTTGACCCCCCACCTCATCTTGTGGAAGTGAGAATGTTTGGAGGAAGTGGGCAGTGGGAGGGCCTGGAGGAGGGTGGCCCTGAGAACACGAAAGGAAACATGTTTGGTGCCCCCCACCCTCCCAAACCATTACTACAGAAGTCTATTCTAATGGGAAACAATTCTCCTGGGAGCCAGAGATCCACTTTGTTGTTTTTCTCTTCCTAGGACAGAACAGCTCCAATCTGTGAGCAGTGAGGTGAAATGGAGGGGGTGGTGCGGGCTGCATGATGACAGAGGAGGCTTTCTTTTCCCCCAAACTTCTCATTCACATTGTCTCCCCATGGGTGATCATCGATATACACAGAAGAAACAGGACAGACCCGGACCTTGAAATCATTGAAAAAGAATCAGAAAGTGATGGAGTATGAAATGAGTATGTGTAAAATGAATAAAGGAATAAAAAAATGGGGGGGGGGAATCTACAAAAAAAGACCAAAAAATCCCAAAGCTCACGTAGATTTAGACTTCAGAAAGGGCCTCTAGGACGATCGTTGAAATTAAAATTTAATGAATAAAAATAATCATAGTTAACATTTATTGAATTACTATAATTCATTTATTGATTACTATGTGACAGACATAGTAAAGTATGTGTTATGTGTGTTAAATCACTGAATCCTCATAAAATCCTACACTTATCTTAGCCAAAAGGCCGAAAAGCGATGAATTCTCATAAAATCCTGAAGTGAAGTCTCTTACTTCCATTTTAAGATAAAGAAATTGAGTCAAAAATATAAAAGCTGATAATTAATAGATCTGGGGTTACAAACCATGATGAATGGCTCCATTCAGAGATTTTTTTTTTCATCATGGAAAATGACACTAGATTGAAAAAGCAATCTACTGAAATTTCCAAACAGCAAAAGAGAGAATGAAAAAGTGGAAGACAGGTGCGAGGAGGGTTCACAGGGAGCAGCACAGGGGAAGAAGTTCCTGAAACAGAAGCTGAGTATGCTACAAGTTGGTCTCAAGTACAGCTGATGACTGGTCTCGTGGACAGCCTGGGTTAATCTCTGCACTTCAGGGCAGTTCTTCGGTTGGCAGGAAGAGAATTTATCCACTGGCTCCCATCACCCACTGGTCAAAGATTTGCCCCACAGGTGTTAAAACCCTATACGTCTAAGGTCCAACAGGGAGCCATGAGTAGAGTCTAGAGGAACCATGTCTGTGGCCAAGCTGGCAGCTGGGGCAAGTCAGTGCCCATAGACACCAGGGGCAAGGTGGGGCCCAAGGGATCTGAAGGGCATACGAAAGGCGTCTCGTATAAGGTGTTAGGAGAATTGGGGAAAAGATGAGAAGGTCCAGGATGCATCCTAAGAATGCCAGGAATAGAGAGAGTGGAGAAGGAGAAATATAAAAAAGGAATATCTGAGAATTTTGAAGATTTGGTGAAAACTATAGATTCTCAGGTTAAATACGCACTGAGTAAGATACATCAAAAACAAATGTGTACATACAAGTTTAATAACATGACTAAAAAATCTTTACCTAATTGATACATATTATATATCTGTGTGTGTATATGTATATATCTTTAATTCAGAATATCATTTCTGAATATCAATTTAATTAAAAAATAAGATTAAAGATTAAAAAATAAGATTAACTAGAATCTCCTTCTGTTTGGAAATTAAGAAATAAGTATCTAAATAACCTATAGGACAAATAAATCAATTAGAAGGGATTCTGAAGTTAATTATATTAAAATACCACTTATTAAAATGTGTGTGATTCAGTAAAAGCAGTATTTGGGGGGAAGGTCGTTAGCCTTAGATGCATTTGAACTATTCAGAGTTGCTTGATTAAAGTCAAAATACAAAATTCAACCATGTTTGCTATATCTTTGATAGTTAGGCTATTGAATTTTGGAAAAAAAACACATTTACAATAGCACTAAAAATATTAAATACTTGGAAATTCAAGAAACAGAAAACTTGAAAACATAGTGAGAAGTTAAAGCCCTAAATAAACAGACCTGTAAATGAATAGAAACAGACTCCTATATGAATGAGTGCTTGGTACATATGTTTGCAGATGTAACACTGTAAAACAGGGAGGGAAAGAACAAACTGTTCAATAAATAATGTTGGCACAATTTATCATATATATGGAAAAAGATAAAATCATATTCCTTAAGTAGAAAAACAATTTCAGGATTAAGAATCCTAAATAAAAAAGAGTTAAATTACAAAGCTTTCTTTTTCTTGACATAAGAGAACATTTTAACAATCTCAGGGAAGAAAAGGATTACTTTAACGAGACGCAAAACACAAAACATCAAAGAAACATGGGTAAGTTTGAGATTATAGTGAAAAAAAAGTTCTATGTTAAGGCACCAGTAGCTTAATTGAAGATAAATTAGAAATTGGAGTGAAATCTTTGCTGCACACTTCAATGGCAAAAGTTTGGCATCCAAATATAGAAATAACTCCTAGTTATTAGCAAGGAAAAGCGCAAGGTCACAACAGATCAATAGGCAAAGAGCTGTCCATTCAGTTCACCCCCAGGTACATAAAAACCTCCAGCGAAAACATGAAAAGACCCACGAGCTTCCTGGTCAAAACAAGATCCTATTTCATACCCATTAACATTGAAACACACCAAGTTTTGCTGAGGACGTAGGGAAGCAGGTACTCCGGCATATTGTTAGCTCCACTGTTTTGAAGTCGGTTTGGCAATTCCTAATGCAACTAAAAATATGCTTTCTCTTTGAATTCTACCTAGGAATTCCAAATCTAGTTGTCACAATGGTACCTACTCAGAGCTGTTACGTTGTCCCGACTTTGGAAAACAAAACCATGGAAACCAACTTCCTGTGCTCAGGGGGAATGGTAAAATAAACTGCACTTTATTTATATAACAGGATACTATGCATCAACCATCACATCCATATGTGTATACGTGAATCACATCTATATGTATCAACATGGATAAGATCCAAAACCATAATACGGAGTGAGGGGAGCAAGCTTATGAATGTGAAACCATTTACTGCATTTGAAGGACCACAAAACAAAAATATTTATTTTTCATGGTGACTAACACACACACACACACACACACACACACACACACACAATGTATAAATACAGAACCATGCACAAAAGTGGGGGCAAAGAACATATATATATATATATATATATATATATATATATATATTGTTTTCCCTAAAGGGAGAGACCTGAGAACAAACAGGTCAAAGCCTATTAATACTTGCTTAATCTCAGGGATGAACAAATTGGTGTCTGCTACGCTACTCTTTGTTTCAACTTCATTTTTAAAATTTAAACATGAAACTGGTTGAGAAAGCATCTTCCCTAGATGCAGCTGTTATTCAGCTCCTGAAATTTGCTTGCTGTATTTCTGCTCTGTCTGGAGGTTTAAGGCAAATAGGACAATAAACCAACCTCAATCAGGAACCTCACCTTCTGCAGATACCAAAGGAGGAATTCTCTCTAGCCCATCTCCTAAATCTATTGCCTGAGGCAACAGCAATGTGCCTCCCAGGTTCAAGTTGCTGAGCTGGGCCTGGTAATGGCGGTGGACCCAGGAGGATGTGCAGCCAGGCCTGGGACTGGATGTGTCCTGAGCAGCAGAGGGATTTCACTTAGGGCACTTAGGAACAAATTGCGTGGGTGGACAGTTCCAGCCTGTCTGAACTCAGAATGTGGGGTCAACAGCACTACTCTCTCCCTGTTTTGAGAAACCGCTGAAATCAAATTGCAGAAATTTAGAGCAAACTAATATTCTTAACTAGTGTAGCACCAAGCTGATAAATACCATGGCCCAAAGGCTCAATTTAGCCCGCGCTTACACATTATTTAGCCCCATGTTTGTTTAGCCCTTTACAAAAAACATGGTGTGTTTTGTAAAAGTTTTGACTTACTTGCTAACATCTAGAGTTTGAGAGATTTCTAACGGAAATTGGACACTACCACCCCCTTCTCCAACTGCCCCTGCTTCTCCCCTGAAAAAGCAGGGGATTCTGGCATTACTCATCTTGAATTCTAGAAGGCCAACAAACGGTTGGCCCTGAAGACTGCCCCCTGCTCCGTGGCCTGACTCATTATCTCACCTGCTGGCCTCACCAAGGGTTTCAGCCTCATTTGACAGATGAGAAAACTGAGGCTCAGAGAGGTCAAGTGTCCTGCCCAATGCCAGAGTTACCCCGTGGAGGGAGCCTTGCTGGCTGGCATTCTTTGGACCAGTTACTGTTTAACTTATGATTCTTTTTTTCTACACACATTTCATGGTTTCTAATGACACTTTTTATGTAATTCAGCAGGCGCAATGGAAAGGATAATTCATAGACATTTTAACGAAGACCTGCTTCAAGTGATGAAAAATAATACAAATGGATTAAATGTAATATGAGCAAGAAATCACCAAGATTTGGCCAAATGCAAGACAAAAATTTGACATGTAAAAACCAATAAGGGAATATGACAACATAATTAAAAATTGGCACAATTAGAGGTTCCACGATCACAAAGCATCACCTTTTCAGGCTCATCTTTACATACCCCTGTTTCTCCATCCTTCCCCAACCTCTTCTCTTCTTTGGAGTCTAGAAGGATGTGCAAACCCTGCTCTGGACCTCTGCCTCAGGCCTTCCCACAACATATACTTCCTTTAGGTTTTTGGCTTCTTGGACTTATTTGCTCCTGGATTAACGATGGTTCAATGAGATGACTATAGCATGCTCAGAAGTATGGGGTTGGGCGTTCCTAGTCTCTGAAAAATGCATTTTTGTTAGAACCAGCTACATGAAGAGACTACAAGGCTTACAAAATCCTGCAGAATGTAAAACGCTAAATAGCCCAAATGTAAAGTGATAGGGGGATAGTTCAATTAACGTTGACATATTCCTATATTGTGGAAAGTCAGGCAACAGGGCAAAAAGAGAAAGAGGTGAATCTATCTTAAATATTGACATGGATGGGGGCACCTGGGTGGCCCAGCTGTGAAGCCCCGGACTCCTGATTTCAGCTCAGATCATGATCTCATGGTTGGTGAGATCGAGCCCCATGTCAGGCTCTGTGCTGGCAGCGTGGAGCCTACTTGGGATTCTACCTCTCCCTCTCTCTGCCTCTCTCTCTTTTCCCTCTCATGCTCTCTGTATCTCACACACAAAATAAAAATAAATAAATAAATAAATAAATAAAATACTAACATGGACAGATCTGTAGGTTGCAAAAGGATACATATAGCACAGTATCAGTTATGTTAAAAACCACCAATAAAATTACTTGTTGTTTGTGGGTCTATTTACGTGTATGTAAATGCATAGAAAATGTCCAAAAAGAAACATGAAGTGGTCAGTGGATGACCTGTGTTTAGACAGGGAGGGAGAGAGGTATGAAGACGCTCAAAAAGGGATTTCGCTTCATCTTTCGAGTCTTAATGGAAAAGCAACAATAAATTACATGTGGTCATAGATTCTAACGATCTTTATAGTTGACATCTATTTATGTGACTACTGACTTCCAATTAGAGTCTCAATCAGGAAATTGTAAAACTGCTCATCCTTGGAAATGACAGTTATGATGCCTTAACACTCAGGTTAAGTTTTTATGTGTAAAAATCACGGAAGGCATCTGAGAAGTTAAATTTCACTTCCACGAGTTCAAATCAAGTAAGTCATACTAGGAACCCTAACAGTTTGGAGGACACTCAGTTTATCTCTAATTGCAAAGAATAAGAAGTAGGGAGTGCATTTAAGGGAACTTGGGATCTCTGAAATTATGGGTGGAAATCAAAGTGGCAGATTGCGTAATTCATCCTAACATGAGTTTTATTTCCAAGATGCTACGAACTTTTCAGCGGTGGCGCTAGCTTTCCCCAACAGTACTGACACAACACTGGAGTGTGAGTTTGAACAAGGGGGAAACCAAGCGCCGGAGAGGCCAGAGTTCAGTGTGAGGTTGACAACTAAGAAGAAACGTTAGGGCTGGGCCCTCTGTGCTTTCTGCCAGGCCATGCCGCCTGCTCTCATTCACCAGTGTGACATCGATAGTCTCTAGATCCGGTGTTCTCATCCCTGGCCATTATCTACCCACGTCTGCCTGACTATCTATCTACCTGTCTATCTACTACCTATCTATCATCTATCATCTACCCCTGGAGCTCTTTCCCATTATCCCTGACTCCTAGGGAACCAGACAAGCTCGCTCCCCGCCTCTTCCACCAGCCTTTTTCCAGCGCATTCCACCTGTTCCCCTCCAGCATCGCCGCTCGCTCACATCCCCACGCTGCCCCCCAGGCACGCGCGCCACCGGGCAGGGACTCCAGGCCTGCGCCCCGCGGGTGGGGCCCGCGCGTCCCCAGCACGCGGGGCTGGGGGTCGCGCCGCCCCGCGCTCACCTTGCCTGTCGTGGGCGCAGCCGCCAGGAGCACCAGCACTAGCGGCAGCAGCAGCGCGGGCGGCCTCCGCGCCGTCCCGGGGCGCATGGTGGGCGCCGGCTCAGAGCCCCGGCGTGTCCAGTGACCCGCAGGCTCTGCGGCCACCGCGTCCCTTGCGCGACGCGGGTTGGGGAGCCTGGCCGTGAAGCTCGCCTCGCCAGCCCGCCCGGGGCGGGTTTTGTAGGGCTCAGCCGCGCCGTCCGTCCCTCCCCACTGAGGCTTTTGACTGCGGCTCCAAGGGAGGGAAG
This sequence comes from Cryptoprocta ferox, assembly GCA_028646485.1. Taxonomy (NCBI): domain Eukaryota; kingdom Metazoa; phylum Chordata; class Mammalia; order Carnivora; family Eupleridae; genus Cryptoprocta; species Cryptoprocta ferox. Next base: position 95,842,161 of record CM053578.1, on the reverse strand, counting down.
AAGTGGCTCAGGTCCCGCCCTCGTCCCCCCCCCCCCCCCACTCTCAACTCACCAGGCAGTGTCCCTCCGACCCGGGCACCGTGCCCGGGAGCATAGCAGAGGCCGCGCGCTGCGGGGCAGGTGGGCGCGGATCCAGGGTAAGGGGTTCGGAGAGGATGCTCCCGAGGTCCTGGGGCCGAGGCGGGGCCGGGGGGGCGGGGGGGGAGCACGGGTCGGAGGTGGGGAACTTGGGGGTGTGCGCCGGGGAGGCGGCCGAGCCGGCGGGGCGGCTGAGCCGGCGGAGGGGAGTGGCCAGCGGCCGTGCCCAGATTAAGCGGGAGGCGCGCGGGGCGTGGGCACTCGGGCGGCCCAGCCTGCTGCCGGCTCCCGCCGCGGTGCCCTCCCGCCGCTCGCCGCCGCTCGCCCCGCCGCCAGCTTGCAGCCGCCGCACCCGCGGCCACCCGGCCGCCGAGGCCCGACTGGGTTCGGACGCGGCGGAGCCGGGAGGTGCGCGCGGCGCGCGCTGCGACCGGGCTGCTTCCGGCGCGGCCGGCGTGCCCCGAGGTAAGACGCCCACCGCCCGGTCTGGGCCGTTGCCTTCCCCCCACCCCCACCCCCGGGCCCGGGGCACCTGCCCGGGGGGAGGGGAGGGCGGGCAGGGGAGGAAGCGTGGCATCTGAGGGTGGCGGGAGGGGCTGCGGAGTTGGGACCCCGGGGTCACCAGAGGAGAGCTTGTCTGGCTCCCGGGCTTGTCTGCCTGGGCTTGAACTGGGCGCTGTGTTTTGATTAATTTGGAGGCTCGAGTTACCGGCTTGGCAGTCTGGGCACTCGGGAATGCCAAGAGCAAGAGGCAGCTGAGGGGAAAGAGAAAGCCCATCCTATTCTCTGCTACGGTGAACTGGCTTTTCAGGGTAAATCTTATCTGCGGAAACGCACGGGAAACCAAGAGCCAACTTCGTCAGGGGTGTCGCCCTCCCGAGAGGGCCCTTCGTGGACATGGGTGCAGACGCGCAGGGTCTGGCTTCTTGGGGCACTGTTTTCAGAGCCGTGAACCGACGTGCCACTCAACCACGCTAGGTCGGGGGGGGGGCGGGGAGGGACTGCTACAAAATCATGTCATTACATGCAGAAAAATACAATTAAATCAGAATCAGTTCTACTGGCATACAAGTCAGAGCATCAAAGTCGTGATACGGTAACAGATGTGCAACGTTATCATTGCACCAAAGACCTCCATCTAACAGCAGATCCGTTAAACAACTGTAATCTCCAGTAGTGGTGACAGCAGAACTAAGATGTGACATGAAAGTACCAGTGGGTGCAAACTCCCAAACCGTGCCGATGCTATTGTAGTTTGTTGCCTGTATTCACCATTGCCGGAAACGGGGAACTTCCAGGAAAGGTTAGAGAAAAGACAGATGTGCTTTTTGTTGCCATACAAGTTCACAGGCCCCCTGAATTGTCTCCATGTTAAGCACCCCTGCTTTGGAGCAGTATTGCTGACGTCTGCAGTAGGTGGCCATCAAATGCCAAGTGTGAAATGTGTGGTTTGGTCCGTGGTTGGGGAGAGCCACTTGCTTGCAATTAGAATAGGGTCGATTACTGTATTAGACCTATGTAGCCATGCAGGTAGGCGAAACCCTGACAGTGAACGGAAGAAGACATCTCTTCCTGCCCCCCCCCCCTTTTTTGGCTGGAGAGTGAATTTTACTCTCTTCCCTCTATTTTTCATGCCAGCGATTGTCACCTGTGTCTATGCATTAGAATCTCCTAAGAAATTTCTAAAAGTCCTGATACCCAGTTGGTCCCAAGCCAGTCACACCAGACTTTTCAGGGGTAGGGCTCAGGTGTGTTTTAAAACTCGCTGGAGGTTCCTATGTGCAACTATGTTTGAGAGCTACTGTTTTACATGTAAACTTTAGTTAGCTGAATTAAATTAGTGTCTCTGTAGAAAAATCAAAAGGACATATCTTAAACTCTTTATGAAGACTCATGTGTGCCCAGGCATACATAATGTGGCATTGTGGTACATAGTACCTTCTCCCTATTGACAGGGAAGGCTCTTATGGAACCTTCTTTTGGCACCCTTGTTAGATAGGACATCAGGTGCTCCCTTGATGAAATACGAGTGTCCAAGAATTCTAAAAGATGTATGCTAATATTGTATGAACTGACATTACTTCCTGGACAAAAACAAACAAACAAACAAAACCTCAATGCTAGTGCTAAATACTCTTTCTTTTAATTCCAGAAGATTTCTCAATTTCAGATTTCAATTCCTTTTCCTGAAACCAAGTCATTTTGAAAGAAGATCAGACTTGGCTTTATCGACTTGGAAATGGGAGGCGGCAGTCAACTGCAAGTCACTTCTGATGCTGCAACAGCAGGAAAGAAACCTGTGATGTAAATACGGTAAGGAGAAAGCAGTGGTTAAGAGCTTGGTCTCTGGGGGAGACTCTGGATTTTGAATCCTTTCCATACTTGCTAGTGTGAGCCAACCTCTCTGGGCTGGTGTCTTCTCTTCTGTAAAATGGGCATAATCATGGTACCCATCTCAAGGAGCTGTAGGAATCCAGTGCAGTAACGCATGAGAAGCCCTTTGTCCAGGGTCTTCATAAAACAAGCACATATTGGGATCTGATTCTCCAGACGCGTAAAGGAAAGTAGGGTGAACACGATTAGAAATGGCGTCACAAGGTAGAGATGCTCTTCTCAGCTCAGATGGAAAGGCGCAAGGGTCACACACACCCCACTAGCTCCTTTGAGGTCAACCCACTACTAAGGCATCTAGAACAATATTACGTGGCATCCTGAGAACAGTAGCTTTGGCATTCTGGAGAGCTGGCTAGAAATGCAGAGTCTCAGGGCACCTGACTGGCTCTGTCAGTAGAGCACGGGACTCTAGATCTCAGCGTCGTGAGTTTGAGCCCCATGTTGGGTGTGGAGCCTACTCAAAAAAAAATGCAGAATCCCAGGCACCACCCCAGACCCATTGAATCAGAGCCTGCATTCACCAAGGTCTCCATCTGATCCCTCCTTACGTTACACTGTGAGAAGTGGCTTGTCTAAAAGCCAGATTTCACCACCCATTCATTCCTTACCTCCCCACCACATACATACACTCTTCTTTGGTGTAGTGTTGTACACCTGAAACCAATAATAGCCTGTGTCAACTCTACTTCAGTTAAAAAAAAAAGAATAGTCACACACACACACACACACACACACACACACGATGTTTGGTACACGGACTAGGTGGTGTCGGTAAACCAGAATTCTTGCTTTGGAAAAAAAATAGTCTTGGGGTCAAGAGAGTTGATTTTTCACTGTTGGTTCTTTCATTGTGATAAAGCAGAAGGAAAGGGGGGCTGGTTCTCTTTGTACGTACAGAGGACACAGAGATCTGTACTCCTGACATTGATGGCAGATGAAGGTTTTGAACAAAATGAAGTGGCCGTTGCCTTTGACAAGCCCTATGTTATTATTTTGCCCCTTTTCCGTAATGACAACATCATGTGGGTTTTCTACCCAGTGCTTAAATGTATAGAGGTCGCTTCCCTCCGTTTGAATGTAAGCCCCGTGAGGGCAGGGGTCTTTTTGGCGTTCTTTACTGTTGTTAAATGAACGACGTTAAGTGACATAACCGGTTCCTTCAGGATTCACACGCAGATCTGTTTTCTTCCAACGTTCCTGATCTTTCTATAGCCTTTATTATGTAGGGCTGTGCCTCTGCTTTCCACGAGGGGCCGTAGCTCCTCCTTTCCTTCTTCTTTTTGCTTCATCTCCCCATTTAGCCATCCCTTTTCTTTCAACACCTTGAAAACAGACGTTTAAGTTCTTTTAGAGTCTCAGAGTCATTATCAACTCATGTCATCTCTTGCCGTTACATCTCTGGATTCTTTCTCTGCTTTGCCAAGCTCCTGCCTAGTGCCTACACGTATCATCTATGGATTACGGTAGCCTCCAGCCAGTGCCCTGCGCGGTCCCTCTGAAACCCATCTCCCAAGACATTGTTGGAGTTCCACTTACAGTTGCATGTTGTACGGGAAAAGACAGATGACTTTTGGAGCAGTTATAAACAATCCCCCAGTTCCAGAGGCTTACAGTAACAAGATTTTCCCTCTCCGTTTACATTACATATTCGCCCCAGCACGTGGGGAGGCGAGAAAGGCCATAGCCACCCAGGAACCTCCTGGAAATTCCCATGCAACATGTTCTCTCATCTCAGAACAGGGAGAGAATGTGCAAATACGAAACTGCTCTAAAAGCGTCCATCGGGATGTGGCTCATACTAATTACACCAAACTCACATTTCATTGGCCAGAGAGGTCACTTGACCACACTTGATTTTGTAAGCGATGGGGAAAGTCTAGCACATGCCTGCAAAGAGGGCTGGAAATATTCGGTGAATGTTAGTCATGCCCATTGTCTACACCAGAGCACTTGCTGACGTTAAAGCCTCCTGAAGCCCTTCTCTGTCTCCTTTGCAGCCAATTCCATGCTTCTTAGAATAGAACAGGGCGGTCTAAGATCTGCATTTTACTTTTCTGGATTACGAGGCCTATGAGGGCAGGTGCAGAAGGCGATTTCTTTTTAACATAATAAATGCAGCACATGCAAAATTAATTTACGGAATTGTAATTTTTGACCAAGAAACGGTGCCTCTCTGAAGTACGCAATGCGAGGAGCTTCATGGGTGCGTCGATTCGTGACCCCAACGTCACGATCATGACGCAGGGCTTTTCTCTTACTCGCTGCCCCTTTGCAGCCCCTCTCTCTCCACTCCCGTTCTCACGCAAACATTGATCTGCTTTCTGTCACTGTCGATTGCTTGGCATTTTCTGGAATTTTATATACACGGAATGAAGCAGTATGTCCCCTTTGTGTCCTGCTGCTTTGGCTCAGCAGAATGACAGTGAGATCTGTCCGCGCTGCATGTAACACCGGTTTGTTCCTACTGCTGAGTAGTTTCCACCGGATGGAGATCAGCTTTTTGAGCACCATTTACCAGCGGCTGGACATGTGATTTGTCTCCAGTTTGGGGACTGTTACAAATAAAGCTGTTGTGAATGTTTTTGTACAGGGCTTTGTGTGCACGTGTGTTTCCCGTTCTCTTGAATATATGCCTAGAAGTGACACAGAGGGTAGATGTATGTTTAACCTCAATAGAAACAGTTTTCCAAAGTAGGTGTATCATTGTGTGTTCTCACCACATTCTATGTTCTCTCCACATTCTGTGTTCTGTCCACATTCTATTTTCTCTCCACATTCTGTGTTCTCCCCACATTCTGTGTTCTCCCCGCAGCGTATGTTCTCACCACATTCTATGTTCCCCCCACATTCCACGTTCTCCCCACCTTCTATGTTCTCTCCACATTCTGTGTTCTCTCCACATTCTGTGTTCTCCCCACATTCTATGTTCTCTCCACATTCTATGTTCTCCCCACATTCTATGTTCTCCCCCGCATTCCATGTTCTCACCCGCATTCCGTGTTCTCACCCGCACGCGTTCTGTGTTCTCCCCGAACTCTATGTTCTCCCCACACTCTATGTTCTCACTGCATTCTATGTTCCCCCCACATTCCACGTTCTCCCCACATTCCACGTTCTCCCCACATTCTATGTTCTCTCCACATTCTATGTTCTCTCCACATTCTATGTTCTCACCCACATTCTATGATCTAACTGCGTTCTGTTTTCTCACCCACATTCTGTGTTTTCACCCCCATTCTGTGTTCTCCCCACAGTCTATGTTCTCCCCGCATTCTATGTACTCCCTGCATTCTATGTTCTCACCCACATTCCATGTTATCCCCGCATTCCATGTTCTCCCCACATTCCATGTTCTTTCCCACATTCCATGTTCTCCCCACATTCCATGTTCTCCCCCACATTCCATGTTCTTTCCCACATTCCATGTTCTCCCCACATTCCATGTTCTCCCCCACATTCTATGTTCTCCCCCACAGCGTGTGAGAGCTCTAGCTCCTGCATTTATTTGTGATGCATTCTTTTGGTATCCTCAATCTTTTTAATTTTATTATTTTTTTTCTAACTTTATTTTGAGAGAAAGAGAGAGAGAGAGAGAGTTAGCGAGCAGCCATGAGTGGGGGAGGGGCAGAGAGAACGGGAGAGAGAGAATCCCAAGCAGGCTCCATGCTGTCAACATGGAGCCCAATGTGAGGCTGGATCTCAAGACTGTGAGATCATGACCTGAGTCGAAATCAAGAGTCAAGACGATCAACCGACTGAGCCACCCAGGCGTCCCTGTCTTTTAATTTTATCCTGATGCTTCTACGGTGGTATGTCAACATGCTTTTCGTTTGCCGGATAACTAATGATGCTCAACATCTTCTCATGTACTTATTAACTATTTGTAGAACTTCTTTTGTGAAGTCTCCGTTCAAATCTATTCCCCATTTTAAAAACATTGATTGTTTGGGGCACCTGGGTGGCTCAGTCGGTTAAGTGTCCATCTCTTGCTTTCAGCTCAGGTCATGATCTCACGGTTCATGAGATGGAGCCCCACGTTGGGCTCTGCACTGATAGTGTGGAGCCTGCTTGGGGTTCTCTCTCTCTCCCTCTCTCTGTCCTTACCCTGCTCTCTCTCGAGCTCGAGATTTCTCTCAAATAAATAAACTTAAGAACAAAAAAATAAAAAAAAATTGATTGTTTCTCTTCTTACTGTTGAGTTATATTGGTTGTTTATATATTCTGGTTACAAGATCCTTACCAGATATATTTACTATGAATATTTTCTCCTATCCTGTGGCTAATCTTTTCATTTCCTTATTGGTATCTTTTGAAAAACGTGTTTTTCTTTTAATGAAGCTCCGTTTATCATTGTTTTTCTTTTTTTGGTTTACGCTTGTCTTGCTATCTGAGGAATCTTCTCTTACACCAAACTTACTAAGGTTTCACCTATGTTTTCTTCTTTTGTAGTAGTTTTACGATTTAAGTCAATGACCCATTTTAAATTAGTTTAGGAGTACAATGTGAAGCAAGGATCTGTTTTATTTTATTATTATTTTTTATTTTCTTCAACGTTTGTTTATTTTTGAGAGACAGAGCATGAGCGGGGAGGGGCAAACAGAGAGGGAGACAGAATCTGAAGCAGGCTTCAGGCTCTGAGCTGTCAGCACAGAGCCCGACGTGGGGCTCGAACTCACAAATCATGAAATCATGACCTCAGCCAAAGTCAGAGGCTTAACCGACTGAGCCACCCAGGTGCCCCAGGATTTGTTGTAAATCTTCCTTTCTTGTATGGATATCCAGTTGTTCCAATACAATTCATTGAAAACACTTCTCTTTCTCCACTAAATCGTCTTCACACTTTCATAGAAAATCAATTAATTGTCTATATTTGGGTCTTTTTTTTGTTCCTCTGATATACATGTCTCTTCTTTCACCAATGTTACACTTCTTTAGGCCTATAGCTTTAGAACAAGTCTTGAAATCAGGGCATGTAAGTTCTCCAACTGTGTTTGCTTTTTAAAAAATAGCTTATGCTGTCCTAGGTAATTTGAACTTACATATATTGGATTTGATTAGCTCATGTTGTGTTAAGGACAGTTGTGTGTACATTCATGACGGGTGTCAATCTTTAGTTTTCTTGTAATATCCTTGTCTATTGGTATCTGAGTAATACTTACCTCATAAAATGAGTTGCCTAGCATTCTCTCTTCTATTTTCTGTAAGAGTATGCAAATAATTGATATTATTTCTTCCTTAAATATTTGATAGAATTCACTAGTGAAGCCAGCTGACCCTCGAGTTTTTCTTGTGGAAGGTTTTGAATTTCATTTAATTATCATGAATTCAATTGATATAGGGTTATTCAGATTTTCTGTTTCCTGTGTCAGTTTTGAAAATTTTCATCTTTTGTGTAATGTGTTCATTTTTTATACATCATCAAATGTATTGGTGTATAATTTTTCAGAAGATTCTGATCTTTTTTTTAACTTTAATGTTTATTTTTGAGAGAGACAGAGAGAGAGAGAAAGAGAGAGAACAAGCGGGAGAGGGGCAGAGAGAGGGAGACACAGAATCTGAAACAGGTTCCAGGCTCTGAGCTGTCAGCATAGAGCCCGACACGGGGCTCAAACCCATGAAGTGTGAGATTATGACCTGAGCTGAAGTCAGATGCTTAACGGACTGAGCCACCCAGGCGCCCCTGATCTTTTTAATATCTGTAGATTTGTCATGTTTTATCCTTTGTCGTTTTTGACAATGATAATTTCTCAAGTTGATCAATTTTATTTACCTTTTCAAAAAACTGAAGAACCAAGTTAGAGTTTCATTCGTTGTCCTATACTGCTTGAGCACTTTTTCTTCTATTGAGTTCCTCTTCTACCTTTATTATTTCCTAGCTTTTACTTCAAGATTCAGTTCTTCTTTTCCTCATTTTCTAGAAAAGGAACTTAGATAATTGATTTAGGCATTTCTTCTTTCTTAATATATTTATAGATATATTTTCTTTCTCTGCATTGGGTAAGTTATATCCCAGAAATTTTGATATGTTGTTTTCATTATCATTCAGTTCAAAATATTTTCAGTGACTCATGGGTTGTTTGGACTGTGTTAATTTCCAAATATTTGGAAATTTCCTGGATGGTTTGTGAAGTTGAGTTTGAATTCAATTCCCCACAAGATTTCAGTCTTTTGAAATCTTTTGAGATTGTTTTATGTTTGAGATTGTCTCAGTGTATGGTCTATCTTGGTGAACACACTACATCCATGTGGGGAAAGAATATATATTCTGCAATTGTTGGGTGTAGTCTTTTATATATACAAATCAGGGCAAGGTGGTTGATGGTGTTGTTCAGATCTTCTGTGTCTTGACTGATACTTTCTACCTTGTTCTATCAATTACCAAAGGAAGAGTTAGTCTCCCAACTTATGTTTGAAATTTATCCTTTTTTTTTTTTTTTTTTTTTTAGTTTTTCAGTTTTTGCTTCAGGTGTTTTGAAGTTCTGCTACTAAGCCCATATATTTATAATATGTATAGCTTTCTGTATTAACTTTTTGATCACTATTGTGTTGCTTCCTATCTTCAAATCTCTTTTATGTGCCATTGGCATAGCCAGTCTGCCTTTCTTATACGTATTATTTGTATGGAAGATGGTTTCCTGGCCTTTGCTTTCAGTCTATTTGTGTCTTTTTATTTAAAGTGTGTATCTTATAGCATATAGTTGGCTTTTTTTCTTTTTTAAGTCAATCAACATTTTCTTTTTTTAAATCAGTCAATATTTGATTGATTTCAAAATAAAATGGCATGATTTAAATCAATCATACTTGTGAACCAAGTATGACAATCTTTGCCTTTTACTAGGAATTTTTAGCATATTTTCATATAAAGTAGTTGATAAGATTGTATTTAGGTCTACCATTTCTCCATTTATTTTCTGTCTGTCTCATCTATTTTTTGTTCCTTTCTTGGCATTCTTTTATGTTATTCAATTTTTTTAGTATTCCATTTTAAATTTTCATTGGCTTCTAATGATATCTTTCTGAATTATTTTTAGTGGTTACTTAGTGATTACAATATACATCATTAACTTTCCCCAATCTACTTAAAAATAATATTGAATTACTTCAGGTAAAGAACATTCATTTTAGTATCTACAGTCCCTAGCATGATATTTGATACAAAATGGTAGATGGATAGATAATTTCTCGAATGAATAATTCTCGAATGAATAAAATCATGGTATTTATTTATACTGTACCAAAAGTATATGGAGTTGATTTCAGAAATAACTTTTTGGTTAATGGCAGGCAAGTTAACTGCAAATCACTTCAGATTTTAAATATTATTACATTTTTAGTTGACTTGAATTTACAAATCTTGTAATTTTCATATGTAGTCAAGATCCTATGTATTATTTTATTTTTTCTGTATGCTTAATACTTTTGTTGTAAAAAATTCATATAGACCTCTTCTTATCCTTAATTTATGAAGCTTTGCAAAAAATCTCACTTTCAAATTTTAGAACAGGGAGATAATGTTAATTTAATAATAGAATTCTTTCTGTTTTTGTGAAACCTCCAGATGTTAATCGTCTCGGCCACTCTGCCCACATGACATCCTCATCCACTACCTAGTACACGGTCTTGGCTTTGCGCAGTTACATACTGATGTGTCATGTCCGCACTGAAACACGGAATGTATTTTATGTGTTTCTGGATGAGTTTCAGGGATTCATCTCTGAGAAAAACTTTAGCCTTCACTATAGCAGCAGCGGAGAGAGTCAGTTCGTCTCCCTGTGCGATGGGCTAGCTCAAAGCCCAGGTTTGAGGGATGCCCTAGAAATGTTTTTAGGTTCCAGAGTGTCAGAAGCATCCATTGCGGAGTCTAGTTCCAGGTCTTGCCCAAAGGGAGAGACCCAGTAGGACATTCTGAGTTTCTAGGAGCCCACTCCTGCCAGACACAAGACAGATGGACACTGGGTAGAAGACACAAATGCAGCCAGAGGAAAAGGAGATAGTTAAGCTCTCCTTAGAAAAGGCCCACGACTCACATGAGTACTATGCTCCTTCTCACCAAGGCAAAGCTTTCCTCCCATCTTGGAACCAATTACATGCTCACCCCAGTTTATGTTTAACTTTAAAGTTTATTCGGACACTTTTGTGAAATCTCTTTTTTTCTTTTTCTTTTTTTTTTTTTTTTTTGTCTACATGGCTACCTTAAATGTTTGAATATTCGACTTTCCTACATTTTAGTTAGAAATGGTGCCCTTTAAGATTTGCCAACTGTCCTATAGAAGTTTCTAGATTTGCGATTCCAAACATAAGGACCTTCACGCAAGAAAAGTTCAAGTTTTCTGGGTTTCATAGGAAACCAAATGTCTTTGTATCATAGTGCTCCCATTACATTCAGAATTGACTCTCTCTGGTGCTGCTATAGTGAAGGCTGAAGCTGTTCTCAGAGATGAATCCCTGAAACGCATCCAGAAGTTTCATGAATTTTGAAGCTGTGTCATGTAATGGCTAACAAGGAAGTCTTTGGAGTTTGAATCCTGGGTGCACCACTTACTGCCTGTGTGACTTGTAAAAGGAAGCAATCATATTACTTAACTCAGGGTTATTGTCAAGGTTGCAGGTCTGTGTTAAGGCCTTAGCAGTGCTTAGCATATAGGTGGCCCTCTGGCAATGCTGCTCATTATAATTTCTAAAACAATTTTTTTTTGTTTATTTATTTTTGAGAGAGAGAGAGAAGAGTGCAAGTGGGAGAGGGGCAGAGAGAGGGAGACAGAATCTGTCTGTCATGCTGTCAGCACAGAGCCAGATGTGGGGCTTGAACCCACAAACCATGAGATCATGACCTGAGCCGAAGTCAGATGCTCAACCGACTGAGCCACCCAAGCACCCCTATAATTTCTTATGGTGGTGGTGGTGGTGGTGACTATGGTGATGATGGAGAAGAGGAGGAGGAAGGAAGGCAGAAGGGGAGAAGGAGGGCTAAGAAGAGTGTGTGTGTGTGTGTGTGTGTGTGTGTGTGTGTGTGTAGTGGGGCAGGGGTTAGGGGGAACTGCAGCAATAGTGACAGCAGAAGGAGCTGTCTTTCTGGTTGATAAACCCAGCCTTTTGCTAGGGTCATTTCAGAGTCAACTTATGTTAACTCTGTGATTCTCCAAACAATGAAGATTTTTCATTTCCCTCCATAATTTCGCTCTCCTTGTGTTTTTTTTTAATGTTTATTTATTTTGAGAGAGAAAGAGAATGAGAGCAAGCGAGTGGGGGGGGGGTGCCTAGAGAGAGGGAGACAGAATCCCTCTGTCATGCTGTCAGCGCAGAGCCAGATGCAGGGCTCAAGCTCACGAGCTGTGAGATCAAGACCTGAGCCAAGATTGGGAGTAGAACCCTCAACCAACTGAGCCACCCAGGCACCCCTGTCCTTATGTTTAATAGGTACTTTGGGAGGGACTGTCATAGCTCATTCCTCTTTTCTTTTCCCCATATCTTCCTGTCTCTTCAGATCAGTCTTGCCCTCTTCCTGAGTTCTGCCTGGGCTTATTCCAGTTTCCAATGTTCTAACCCTTCTCTAATATATTCTGTATGGGAGCTCTTTTGCTCCTACAAGGAATCAGGAAGGAAGGAAACAAACATTTCTTGAGGCACTACCACATGCCAGGCACTGTGCTAGGCACTAGTTTAGACTCATGTAATTCTCTCAGGGATTAATTTCACATGCTGAGAAGTCAGAAGCCCAGAGGAGTTACATACTTGCTCAGAGGTACAAGGCTAAGTGATCAAGATCTGAGCACAAGCTTTCTTTTTTTTTAATGTTTTTTATTTATTTTTGAGAGACAGAGAGAGCGCGAGCAGGGGAGGGTCAGAGAGAGAGGGACACACAGAATCTGAAGGCAGGCTCCAGGCTCTGAGCTAGCTGTCAGCACAGAGCCGACACGGGGCTTGAACCCACGAACTGTGAGATCATAACCTGAGCTGAAGTCGGACGCTTAGCCGACTGAGCCACCCAGGTGCCCCAAAGGCTTTCTAACTCTACAGCCTGTTGTTATCCTTAACTGTGACAATGCATGGGACCAGGAGAAGAAGGCAGACTGTCTCTGTGGAGGAGGGGAGAAGTCACTGAAGGCAAATGTCAGCCTCACAGTATGGGTGGGCCCTGCCTGTTGAAATTATGGGGTGTTACTGCCAGAGCTCAACACAAAGGCAGTTCCCAGAGGTCTGAAAGGTCAATTCAGGTAGAGTCACCCTGGCCCGGCCCAGAGGGGAAAATTGCAGACCTAGAGAAACCTGGGGGATTAGTGTTTTTGGCAAGAGACCTACAGCATTTTGAGTCAAGAATGTCATTCTTAGCTTGGAGGTAAAGGGCCCATCCGGTTTTGAAAATCTATTGTATATTTTTGGAACGTGTATCATCTCTGTGCAGTTCTGAAGCAGTGACATTATTATGGTTGTTGTCAACTTTTCTGTTGATATTGGGAGGAGTCCTCAAGGAGAAAATGATAATTAAAGCCTATGTTGGCAGAATAGTAGGTTAGCTGAGATATAGTCCAGTTGGCTTTGGACTAATAAATTCAACTTCAAGGTCAACTGAGGACTCTGTAGCACTCTTAAACAATTCAACTGAACCTGCGGGGAAGGCAAGGTGGGGGCGGGTTTGGCCATAATCCAGCAGCATCCTGGTCCAGTTGGAACTTAGAATCATTCTCAAGAATTTACTTGAGTAGTTCTCAAAGTTTTTCCGAGTTGCTTCTCAGAGAACATGGAGCTCCAACCACATTCCAGTGGTTCATGGACCACACAGATTCATGACCTGCTTTAAAAGCCTTGTGATATTTGATGAGATGGACTGTTTTTTGCTAAAAAGCTCAAAGCATCCTGAACTCTGTGAAAGTCTGCAGGTAGAGTCAACCCAAGAATATGGGATTTTCAAAAGACCAAAACCAAATAACCAGATTGTATGTTGGGGAAAGGTCAAGTCATCTCTTCACAGGGGAAGTGTGAGCCTCAAAAGGAGATGTCCAGTCACTGAGGTGGACACAGCATGTCATTCTATCTCTTGGAGCACTTTTCTATCCTTTGAGGCCCTTTTCTTATTTCTTTGCAAAGATGAGTCTTTAGGAATTCTGTTTTGGAAAGATAAGGGTATATACAAATAGGTGTTCAGAATATCAGAAAACTTTCACCTTGGAGAGTCTACAGATGGCTCAGTATCAGAAGGTCAAAAGAAAGAACATGTAGATATTAAGTTAATAGGAATTTATTTCACTGAAAGAACAAAAATATTATTATTTAAAAAAGCTCAAAGACTTAATGTTACTTTGGGAAAGAAAAGACATTATACTTCTATTACCTTTTTGTGACTGGAAGATTCTGATACTCAGTCTCCTGCTATCTGGTCCTCTAATCTTGACCATTGCCTGCTCCCATCCCCCAGTCGATGAGAACCCAAGCAGGGTGTATTTCTTTTCAAGATTGAGTTGCAGAGAAAACAAATTCCCCATGGTAGAAATAATGATTTGGAAGGTCTCAGATCTTGTTCCCAGACATAACATTTGGAAAACATCAACCAAAGAGTCCTGAGGAGTCCCAGGGGAATTAGAGTCCAGGAACTTTCATAAAGGAGTGAAGAAAAAAAATCAGCCCAGGGAGTTGGAAAAAGAGAAGCTAATGATATTTGCTGAATATATTTGCTGAATATATATGCTAGAGATTACTGAAATAAATACAGGCTGGGAAAGAGCCTGTGGACCTTACTTGGGTTGTTGAATGAGGCTGATGTTCAGAGATCCAGGATGCTTATGTTCAGCCTCTGGGAGAACCTCCAAGAGAGCTTCCTGTTGGGGTGTTACAGCCTTGGGACCAGCTACGGGGGCAGAGCAATGCTTTTTGTCAAACTTGGCTCTGGACAGATCAGCTTGCTCAGGTAAGGGGAATAGACTCTAAGCCTGCATCAGAAATGGGGCAGCTCTTGGGAAAGAGCTAGTCTTTCATGCTGTGATAGACCATCCGTCTTTCCCTTTTTGCATTTTCCTTTCTTAAAGACGCCATTTTTTATGATTCCTGAGAATACCTGTTTCCTCTAAATTCAGGCTTGTGCTCCTCCTTCACCTGCTCCACCCTTCGAATGTCTGACTGTGCTTCGGGGCGTCTTCCTCCCTCATCCCCTGTCTTCTCCTTCCTAATTTCTGTCTCCGAGAGGACTGACCCAGTGTGCACCATCCTCCAGCCCTGAGTCAGAGCTCTAGGTCAAGCTCTGGGTTGGGCTGCCTTTGGGTCAGGTGGTTGTCCTCATCCTCACTGGGTGATGAAAACCTGGCCACACCCTTGCTCAGCTGGGCCGAAGGCGGGACCTGATGCAGCAGCCTTTGGAGAATGCTTCCTTTCTGAGAATAACAGTTGACAAGATGAAGCATGCCCTTTGAAAGGTGCAGAACCTTGGCAGAAGTTTCCTAGGTAGGCAGTCTCCCAAAGCTGCTGTTTGCATATGTCCTAGCGGTGTAGGCATAGCACTTTGGGTTGTTAATGTTTTTTTTCTTTTTCTTTGTTTGTAATAATGATAGACTCCATTGGAAGCTCCCTGCCTTGGCCAATCCCATGTGAAGACAGCCATGTAGTTTTTTTGAGAAGGTAGGTTAGAAGGATGACGTTCTGAGTGAGAGAGTATTTTTGTTTGTTGTTTGGGACAGTCAGAAGCTTGGTTGAGACAAAAGCTTTTATGCTCTTAACACAGGCAGTTGCAACAAAGAAAATCCTCTCAGGCAGCTGTGGATTACCTGTGGGACTGTGTTTTGTGAACACCAATGCTCACAGTGTCCAGCCGATGATAACACGGGCCCTCTGTTCGGCTGCTGTGGCAACTTAGGCAGGAGAACAGTTGTCAAGTCTCCACGACTTCTTCATGGCTAGTTTTGGGCTCAGCAGACATGTGGGATTAAGCATATGCTCCTCCAAGGCTCGCTCTGGGTCAAACAGTGAACAAGGCAGGTTTTTACCTTTGGCAGCTCATTGAGTGCAGAGATCTTCAAGCTGAGGTCCATACACCCTTGGGAGCCAAAATGGTTCGTAAGAGTTGTGCAGTCAGCGTGGAAGATGAAGTCAAGGGAATCAGTTCACAGAGTCTCAGCTGCTAGAATATTCTTTCTTAGAATTGTTCTGTCCAAAGATGGGCCTTTGCTTCATGTTCTCACCACCCCCTTTCACAATTGTCCTTTTGCTGTTTTTCACCAGAGAGGCACACTCCTCCACCCCCAGCCATCCCAACTGCTACAACTGCTACCACCCTGCTTTGCTCCCGAAGGCAAGAACCATTTGTGAGGCAGAACTGGGCAGCGTTAATGCAAGTGCTGAGAACAGAGAACATTCCACCTCTTGGGTTCTACATCCCTGGGCCAGGTGGTTTCTAATAAGCCTTACCAGATGGTAGATCACTCAACATGAGTCATGATGATAAATTCTATATTGCTTTTGGTATACAGTTCAGGAGAAGCTCAAAGAGTTGAGTGACATTTATAGAAGAAATTCCTTCCATTCACAATGTCTTGTATCTGTGACTAGGTTTATTAGAATTTACAGTTTTAAGAAATTAAAATGGAAGGAGTACTGTTGCTTGACCTGTCTCATTTCTTGACCAGATCTCATGTATTGATCTGGGCTAAATAAACTATTTGAGAAACCAAAAACCCCAATTCAATCATTGCCAAAGACATTTCCAGTAAAATTTCATGTGTAATGTGTTGAATAATTGTTTATTAAAATTAAAATTTATTTAGTTTTGGTGGATGATATACTACTTATCATCACAATGATAAATTGAGGCCAAAAATTTAAGACTTAGAGATTTGTGATCATAGGATATAAAAAATATTTAATTTATATACTTATTTTTGTCACAGAGAAGCATAGTAGGGTAATCGATGTAAGAATGTTTATGTATAAAAATATATTGCACTAGGATATATGTGGGGGAACGGAATGGAAATATAAATTCAAGAATAAAAGTGAGGTAAAATTTCTAGCTGGTTAAGAACTTGTGTGCATGTATTTTTTTAATGTTTATTTATTTTTGAAAGAGAGAGACAGAGTGTGAGTGGGGAGGAACAGAGAGGGAGGGAGACACAGAATTCAAAGCAGGCTCCAGGCTCTGAGCTGTCAGCACAGAGCCTGACGTGGGGCTCGAACTCACAAATCATGAGATCATGACCTGAGCCGAAGTTGGATGCTCAACTTACTAGGCCACCCAGGTGCCCCTGTGTGCATGTATATTAAGCTAATGGTGGCAAGAACCATCCTTATAATGGTTATGATGGTCCATTGGCTATGTCAAAATAGGGCTGCAACTGGTGTTGTTTTATAGGTCACCATGTACAATGTTCCAAATTATACTCTTTGCAACTATTTAAAGAGAAGATGAAAGTGTTTAGATATTAACTTGTAAAAAACAAAAAGGGGGTTTGCGTAATTTAAAAACCATTCTTAGGGCGAGTGTCAGAGCAGACATCTGCAGAGCAGACACTGCAGTGTCAAATGGCAGAAGGGATCCATACTGGAGTCAAAACCTCCCGGTTCTACCATTTATTAGCTCTGTGACTTTGCACCAGTTACTTAAACTGACCTAATTAGGTTTTCCTTTACAACGGAACTAATACTTTCCTTACTAAATTGTGGTAAAGTAAGTGACTTGATGTGCACAACACTCTTAGCAGAAGGTCCCCGTGTAATTAGTGTCCGTGCCTCTCCACTTCCCCCAAGGCTGTAGGATCCCTCTTTCCATGTCCCTCTTTCTCCTTTCCTCCACCATCTCATGTGTATTCAAAGGTGGCCTTATCTTACATCCTCTATTAAATACATTTGATTCACATTCTAACGGTCCCAAGGTATATTCTGTAAATTTATTCATCCAATGAATATATATTAAGCACTAACTCTATTCCAGGCACTATTATGGCCCTGGGGATAACTGTGAGTTAAAAGAGACAAAATCCCTATTGTCACAGGGCTTTCTAAGTGCATGGTGACGAGGATGCAGTGGCTGCTCCCAATTAGCAATGTCCTTTCACTAATGGGACACTAGTTACATTTCTGCGGATTGACCCATCTGTCCATCCACCCAGCCAGCCAGCCAGCTGGCCATTCAGTTACAAAATGTAATGAGAAACTCCTGAGTGTTAGGACCATGATCAGGCATTCTTGTTCTGAAAGTGACCGCAAAAACACTCTATTTTAATAAAATGCCTCTTTGTACACCTTTTATCACAATATGTGTAGAGGTTAATTGCATGATGTATCTATTTTGTGGTTAAATGTAAATATCCCTGGTTTTCTTTATTTTTTTACTATTTCCTATCTGTTTAAAATATTGAGTACCTTTTTTAAAAATGTCTATTCATTTTTGAGAGACAGAGAGAGACAGAGCCTGAGTGGGAGAGGGGCAGAGAGAGGGAGAAACAGAATCCAAAGCAGGCTTCAGGCTTGGAGCTGTCAGCACAGAGCCAGACGTGGGGCTTGAACCCACGAGCCGTGAGATCATGACCTGAGCCAAAGTCAGGTGCTTAACTGACTGAGCCACCCAGGTGCCCCTACTGGGTACCTTTTAAATGATTCAAACCAATTTGTGTATTCCTTCTAAATCAATAATTTGTTTTCTTGAGATTTTCTTCCAGTATGCAGCTAAAAAAAAACATATTTAAAATGATGGATTTGCAGGGATGCCTGGGTGGCTCAGTCGGTTAAGCATCTGAATTCAGTTCAGGTCCTGATCTCAAGGTCTGTGAGAATGAGCCCTGAGTCGAGCTCTGTGGTGACAGCTCAGAGCCTGGAGCCTGCTTCAGATTCTGAGTCTCCCTCTCTCTCTGTCCCTCCCCCACTCATTCTCTCTCTCTCTCTCTCTCTCTCTCTCTCTCTCTTTCAAAAATAAATAAACAAAAATTAAAAAAAAATTTTTTTAGTTGATAGATTTGGGGAAGGCAAATGATCTGGGCCCTCAAAGTGATTCTGTTTCTACTTGACTTTCAAACTGTATCATGGAATGTTGTTCTACCACTTATGTGGAGAATTAGTCTTCCGTAAATACAGCATTGAGTTAGTTTATCCAGATTTTATCCAGAAAGTTACAAATTTCAATTTCAAGACATTTCAATTTGAAGACATTCCTTTAAGCCAGATCTCTTTATATAATATCTATGTCTTTTTATTTATTTTATTAAAAAATTTTTTAAAACATTTCTTTATTTTTGAGAGACCGAGAGAGACAGATCATGAGCAGGGGAGGGGCAGAGAGAGAGGGACACACAGAATTGGAAGCAGGCTCCAGGCTCTGAGCTGCCAGCACAGAACCCAACGTGGGGCTCGAACCCACCAACTGTGAGATCATGACCTGAGCCAAAGTTGGGTGCTCAACTGACTGAGCCACCCAGGCGCCCCGATATCTATGTCTTTTTAAATAAAAGATATTAAATTCTTTTAAAGTTTATAATTCAGTGGTTTATAGTATATTCATAATGTTGTACAACCACCACCACTATGTACTTCCAGAACATTCCATAGTCTCAAGAAGAAACCACCCCATTCTCTCCTCCTCCAACCCCTGACAATCACTACTCTATTTTCTGTCTCTACGGATTTACTTATTCTGGATATTTCATATACATGAAATCATACAATATGTGACTTCTTTCCCCTAATATAATGTTTTCAAGGTTCATCTATATATAAGTCCTTCATTCCTTTTTATGACCAAATCGGTTGTGTGGAAATAGCACATTTTGCTTATCCATTTATCAATTGATGGACATTTTGGTTGTTTGCACTTTTTGGCTATTATGAATATTTATGTACAAGTTTATGCACGAACATAGTGTCAGTTCTCTTAATTATAACTAGGAGTGGAATTGCTGGGTCTTCTGGTAATTCTGTGTTTAACTTTTTGAGGAACCACCTTTCTCCACAACCATTGTACCATTTGACATAAAAACATTTTTATATGTATTTGCTGTATGTGTGCAAAGTGTGTATTTCTATACTAAAGGGTTCCCTTCCTAGTTTCAAAAAGTGAAGTGCACTCAAGTGGATTTTACCCTGGATTTTCAAGGGCAAATGTTAAATAGAAGAAAATGGCACTTAACAAAGTGAAGCAATACTTTTTATACAAACATTATATATATCTGTATTTCATTTCTCAAAATTGTACTTATGACATGAATAACTGGAGTGTTTTTATTTCTAAGAATAAAAATTGGTATTTATTCAGTTTTATTACCACTAACACTGTCTTGTCAAAAAAAGTTGAACTCCCCCTTTATAAAATATTTCCATTGCTACGAATAATAAAAGTAATTATTTACAGCAGTATAATGAATATTGTGTTTTAAGAGATGCATTTATAGTTAACATATACAAACTTTAAACCCAGGACATAGAACCCCACTTACAAGTGAGAGTCTTCTGGAAGAGAAGAGAAGTCTGACAGAATTTTTTTCAAGTACCGAGACTTGACTGTGAAGTAATCCGGGCACATGGCATTTATAAGGTGCTCTTTCAGGTCGATGAAGCCCTTGGCCACAGATCCCTGGTGAGTGTCCTCTGTGTGATAACTTGCTTTTGTTTAATAATTTCTCCTAAATGTTGGTTTTATAGTTGTGAATTGTCTGAATGTTTCACGTGTCAAAGAGCCAAAGTGTTTCAGAAATCTTTGCATTACGCCTGCTATTTTGTGATTCATTTTTATTAAACACCAATTCTCTCTACTCTCCCTGAAGTACACCCACATCATTGCCAACGGGAAAGACATTCATCTGAAGGCTGAATGTTTTGAATAGCAAAAACCTTCCTAATATCCAGAGCAGCAGGGGCTCTATAGCCAGTAAAGTTAAGACAGGGCACGGCCCCTGAGGATATCCACATCCTAATCCCTGGATTCAGATAATATGATCTGTTACATGGTGACGAGGATTTATGTTTGCGAATGACATTAAAGTTGCTAATCAGCTGACCTTGGGGAGCTTATTCTGGATTATCTGGAGGGTCCAGTATAATCACAAGGGACCTTAAAGTGAAAGGGGGAGGCAGGAGAGTGAGAGGCAAAGGAGATGTGACAATGGAAACAGGTCACAGGGATGAGACAGACATGACCAGCCATTGCTGGCTCTGAAGATGGAAAGGAGACCAGGGGCCAAGGGATGCAGGTGGCCTCCAGAATCTGGAAAACATAAGGAAACGGATTCTCCCCCAGAGCCTCCAGAAGGAACATGGCCCTGCCCACACCTTGATTTTCAGCAGTGAGACCCATGTGGGAGAATCATGACATAATAAATTTCTGTTGTTTTTAAGCCACCAAGTTCATGGTAATGTGGTATAGGGCTGGTAGGAAACTAACATGATATTGTTAGAAGGCACCAAGAAAGTCATTGGGAGTTAAGACAGCAAAATGTTAAATAGGAAAATGGGAAAAGGTTTGAAGCCGATGAATATGTATGCATGAGAGAGTGGCAGGATACGGAGAATGGACTTGTTTCAGAAATACAGGCAAATCTTACTTATTTGGAGTGAATGGGGAGGAAACTGCAAAATAATCTTAATTTTAAGTGGTTCTTTAAAATAATAAAAAAGAATTGCCTTATTTTTCAATATATACAGCAGCAGGAGGAACTATCAGAAGACAGGGCAAAGGAAGAGCAAGAGAGGTTGAGCACTGACCCCAGAGGCTTCCCTCCTTGCCCCCCTTCCAGCAAGCTTTTGAGGACATTGTCCAACATTTCTGGGTCAGTTTGCTTTTGTGGAAAATGGGGAAAAAACGTGCCCCGACTACAGGGTTTTTTTTTTTTAAGTTTATTTATTTTTGAGAGAGAGAGACGAGCGCAAGCAGGGGAGGAGCAGAGAGAGGGAGACACAGAATCTGAAGTAGGCTCCAGGCTCCAAGCTGTCAGCCCAGAGCTTGACACGGTGTTCAAATCCCGTGAGTTCGAAGTATGAGATCATGACCTGAGCCGAAGTCGGACACTTAACCAACTGAGCCACCCAGGCGCCCCATCCCTGACTACAGTTTTAATGAGACTATATATATGGAGGCCAAAACCACTATGGGATGTAACATGTCCTTATTTACAAATGTCCAAAGTGATAAGGGCCCGATTAGTAAAGAGTAGTTATAAATATTTGACTTAAAACACTTTATTTCATGTTTAACACATCTTTCCACCTTTTATTCTCTTACTTTACTTAGTTACTTCACTGATATGCCAACCTTGCCTTTATTGGCATTGTCATGAACTCCAACAGCAGGGTTGGGGAGAAGGAAGACCTCGGTGAGGTAGCCAGTAAGCATGGGCTAGACCCACCCCAGTCCCCAATCTCCTAGTCCGGGTCTCCCCCAGAGGCACAGCTCTGCAGCTTTCTATAATGTTTCTCAGCATTTCAACAGGAGAGGGTGACAGTGTGGAGAAAGAAGGCTCATTTAGGACATGGGTTTCAGACAGAGGACTCTACTTAGAACAAAGGACAGAGCTGGCGGGGAAATCACAGCCTGAGTCTGGCTGGACCACAGCTCTCCTCCCATCCTTGGGGATGATGTGACCTGAATCCCCAAAGCCATCCGAGCTGTTTAAGAATTAAATGAGATGATGAATATGAAAGTTCCTTGACCAATATAAGCCCAAGGCAGATGTCTGCAAATGTTTAGAGGTTGTCACAGTCACATTGGGCTCCTGGAGTAATACCATAGACCAGGGGGCTTATAAACAACAGAAATTTATTTCTCTCTGTTCTGGAGGCGGGAAGTCTGAGATCAGGGTGCCAGCGTGGTGGCTTCTGGTGAGAGTGTCTTCCAGGTTGCAGACTGCCGACATCTTGGTGTATTCTCACATGGTGGAAAGAGAGGGAGAGAGAGCTCTCTGGGGTCCCTTTATAAGGGCACTAGTCCCATTCATGAGGATTCCACTCTTGTGACCTAATCACTTCCCAAAGGCGTTACCTCCTAGTACCATTATAAAGGGTGAGGATTTCAACACATAACATTTGTGGGTGGTGGGAGGCAGGGAGATGCTACAAACATTCGGTCCATAACAGTGGTCTTTTATGGTTGAGTCTCTTCTCCGTTAAAATTTGTTTATAGTTGTGATGTCATCCCCAGTGGGTTTCTGCCTCACTTGCAAGACCCTGAACCACTCAACTCTTTCCTAACTGGTTCTTATTATTTTCCTTCCCTTCCAAACCATCTCCCCCATCCATTAGATTTTCTGCCCTCCTGCCTCTTTCCAGTTGGTTCCACTTAATGGCATCCAGGAGACACTGGTCTTCGCATTGTCTCTGAACAGAGCTATCTCCTTCCCTCGCTCCTCTACATTTCATCCAGAGAGTCATCTCCATTCCCTCATCTACCCATCCAGATCTCACCTTCAGAGTGTCCCCAGGGTACCCAGCACAGGGAGGACCCCACTAGAGGGATGTGAGTACTTCTTGACGGATGAGCAAGAGGGAAGATAATGATGACAAGCAGAGAGAGGGTAACATATATCTTGTCACTGATGACAGTGACCTAATTAGAAAGCAAAAAAAGCTTTCTGGAATTTCTTCCTTTGTTCTTTCTCTTTTTAGTTTGTTTTGCATGAAAATGAATGGTTTATGTTAATCTGAATTTTTGCTGTTTTGTAGGTCGCTTATACTTATCCTCTTTTATGTGCAACATGTATATGCGGTAAGTACATTATTTAGCTCTGAATGCATGCATTATTCTTGTTATAAACCATTTTGTGTTAAACAAATCATTGTGGGACTCAGTTTTCTCATCTGTAAAATGAAAGGTTGGACGAGGTGAATGCTAAGGGTTTCTTTTCTGCAGTCAAGACTGCTTACCAAATTGCCCAGGTATTGGAGATTTCTTCATTTTACAACATTACCCTTTGTTAAAATCTTTTTTTGGAAGGGGGCAGGAAGTGGCCGGGCCACTTCAAGATTAAATCAAGAAATATAAGATTACACGTGAACATTTTAACCCTGGAGAGAGATAAGCCTAGAATATTATTTAATAAGATCTCTTTCTTCTGCTTCCCACTGAGGAATCTGAGTGATTAAACCCAACCCCAGACATTTCTGGGAAATCACACTGTGGACCGCCAGTAACCCAGGTAGATCTTGATATAACTGAAGTGATTAAATCACCCTAGTGAGCACGTTCCCATCGGTTCATCCTCTCTGGCTTGGATTTACCCAATCCAGTTTCTGTGATTTAAGTTAACATAGGTCTTTTCCAGGCATATCAGAATAGAAAGCTGCTTTCTGTTCTCCTCTTCCTACTGGTCAGGAGCAGAGAGGAATCAGAAGCTCTCCCCAAGTAGGATGAGACAACTTGTTTCACTTAGTCCCAGGCATTTGAGAGCATCATCTCAAATAATGAATGGAAACAGAAACACACTGAAATATATATGTCTGGATTTTTTTTAACCTGATTTCTCTAAGTTTATTTTTGTATTATATTCTTTCCCCTCCCCCATTAAAAGACCCTACAGAGTCTTAAATTTCACTTCCTTTGTTTCTTATGTTTCATATGTGGGAAGAAAATTCTTGAACCAAAGACTCGTCTAGCCTGGACCCTCCTATCAGGTTGTGCTGCGCAGAGATATTAGAGATTTCACACAAAAGTAGCTATACTATAGTTGGGTTTTAAAGATAGTGATAAAAATTGATGCAATAACTATGAGAGGCAATTTGGCATCAGCCATCAGAATTTCAAATGCATAATCCTGTTGACACAGGAATTTTCCTTTTGGGATTTATTATATATATTTATATTGACGCGCATAAAGAAAACGCACAAAAATATTGTAGTGTTTAGTAACAAAAGAAGAGAGGTAGCTAAAAGCCCATGGAGAAGGACAAATTAAACAAGTTACAGTTTGTCTACAGTTTCCCTCTCTGAGGGAGAGCCATTCTGTTAACTTGGAATGACTCTGAAGACGTCTGATTAAGTGAAGGCAGCAAGGTACAGAGAAATATACCATTTGGGTAAAAATAAAACGAAACTGGAATCACCAAAAATATGTGTGTGTGTGTGCGTGTGTGTGAGTGCATATGTGTTCCTGGTGTGAAAGTGCTCGTAACTACCCAGAAATGGATTAAGGACAGTGATTGCCTTTAGGTGAGGGAACGGGGAGTATGGGTTGGAAAAGAAAATTTCTTTCCCCGTTATACTCTTTTGCCCTGTTTCAAGTTTTTATCATAGGCAAATGTTGTTTTTCAAAAAAGAAAATAGAGGTACAAATGTAGGACCAGTTATTAATCTAGAAATTAATAATGTACTTCTTAAACATATTATTCAACCTACATTTGTTAAAAAGTATCTGAGCTAAAACAGGAACTTTTCCTTTTTTTCCTCTTTAAAGAATACTATTAGTTTTGGAGAATGTCGGTGTATTCCGGTGAATATGGTTTATACTTGAATGTTGCCTTGTGTGAACCATAGTCTTTATCTTTTTCAAATGGGTTCATACAGTCTGTTTTTGGGGCACATATTTTTCCTCTATGAAAGCCTCCCCTAAAGTGGTATTTATTGGGCTGTATCTAATGTACAAAAACTTCTTAGAGCCTAAAATTACCTCTTGCTTTTTTCTTTTATCAGTACCAGTTAAAGTTATACATGTGACTATTTCTGTTTTTTTATTAGAATCTGCTAATTTATTTTAAACCAATTATTTCCTGAAATGTAATTTTGCTACAAATTTGCTACAGATTTGCTCTGTGATGGTTGGCACAATTAAGAAAAAGAAACAATAAAAGAACAAACTTGTCTTTATTATCAAGCCAGCTAATCAACTGACCTTCTTTCTCTGGTTGTTTTGATATTTCACTGAACACATAGTAATGAGTCCCAACCTTAAATGAACCCAAGTATTCAGACCAGTTATTTTAAAGTGTTTTCATGATGTCCTGGACCTGGGCATTTAACCTTTTTTTTCTCCACCTTATCAGAGTTTTGAACTTGATGATTCTGCATTCATAGATAACAATGTGACTCAAAACTCAAGAGGCATATATTTCAGAAACTTCAAATACATTTTTTAACCTACCTCTTATGAAGGTTCACATTCTTATATACTTTCAATGACCCTATGGAGTTTTGTTTATACATTTTTTTTATTCATGCTTAATTTAAAAAATTTTCTTTAAATGTTCTTAAATTCTTTCTATCTTAAAAATATGTGTCTGAACATATTTTTTTCCTAGAAAAAAAGAGGTCTAAGTTGTGTGATTGAATAATAAATACATTCTGGATAGACCCTTTTCCCTCCCATACACATAACCATATATATGCGTATGTTTACACGTGTGTGTATTCATATGTACACATACATCTTTCCATACATACTTATGTACATCGGTGCATAGGCATACATATTTATTTTCCATCAGAACTATAAATATTGGTTCAAATGTTATAGTTTCCCCATTATGCTTTGGTGTCAAGACTCAAGTTTACAGCCTTGAGTGTAAAAGATCTATCAGTCATAGAAATGTGTGGTTAATATATAAGTGTTGCAGTGAGGGCTGGACCAGGCAAGATCATGAACTAGGCGAAGTGTATCTCTAGTGCCTTTCTGATATTTCTGTCCACACTCTCAGCTCGCAGCATCTAGAGCTGTTTTTGCCACTACTTCCTCCCACCCCACCGCCCCGGGCTCTAAAGGAATGGTCAGCATTCATTGCCATTGTCATTGCAGGTGCATCAGGGTGGCTGTTTTGTTGTTAAGGGATCTACTTATGGAAACAGTTATTCTGGGATTATGCCTTTGTGTTGAAGTGACGGATGACTCTGGATAGAGACAATGAGGATTTGTGAGAACAAGGGGCTGATTCTTCCTAAAGAGCTCGCGCTCGCGTTGTGTGTGTGTGTGTGTGTGTGTGTGTGTATGTGTTTGGAAGAAACATGAAAGTTAAGAAAATATGTGACTGTGGAGAAACTCTCTAAAGAGAGCGTTGGAGAGACATTAGCGAGAAGTAGGGAAGGGCTCACATTATTCAAGTTCAGGAGCTTTCTGGTTGAGAGACACATTAGAGGAGCCATCTTGGAGTTTCAGCAGTTTGCAGGAGACAGTTTTCATGTGAAGTCCAAGGCTGTGATGGGAGCAGTGATGAAGAAGGACTCTGTGGTCCTGGAGGGGAAGGGAGAGGGTCCTGAAAAGCAGCCAAGTTTATAATTGAAGTGAGACACCATTGTGTCCTTACAGTTTTCCTAATCATATAGTTTACACTCTAAGATTGTTCACAACTTAGTAAATGAGGTCTTGCCAGGAGAAACACATCACAGAAGATTCTGGCTAAAGAAAAATGGCTTCAGAAGGGGGCTTTTTTTCAATGCCAGCTCACGTAAACTTTTATTTTTCTCACACAATTATCAGCCCTCTTCTCGAGCCACAGTGGAAGTTCTTTGCCATTTTATATATCAATGTGAGTCTTTTCTTTTTGCGCCTTCAAAGATAAAAGTACACTGTGGAATTCTCATGAGTTAGGTAAACCAAGATGCTCATTATAAGGGACATATCATGTACCCAGCTAAGTGAGGAATACCAGTTTACTAAACCAGATGCTTCACTTTCAGAGTGGAAAGAAGTTTATTGGGCCTTGCGGAGGAAGAGATTGCTCAGTTTGCCAGTGCTTTCCTGAAAAAGGGTCTCGGGTAAGTGATGTAAAAATCAGCATGGGCAGTGGGAGAAAGAAATGGGGAGTTACTAATCAAAGGGCATGACGTTTCGGTTATGCAAGATGGGTTAGCTCTAGAAATCTGCTATAGGACGTCTACCTAGAGTCAACAATAATGTCATGGTCACTGAAAAATTGGTTGGGGGGGGGGCACCTGGGTGGCTCAGTCAGTTAAACGCTCAACTTTGCTCAGGTCATGATCTCACAGTGTGAGTTCGAGCCCCGCGTCAGGCTCTGGGCTGACAACTCGGAGCCCAGAACCTGCTTCAGATTCTGTGTCTCCCTCTCTCTCTGCCCCTCACTTGCTCATGCTCTCTCTCTCTCTCTCTCTCAAAAATAAATAAACATTAAAAAATTTTTTCTAAAAATTGAGGGTAGATCTCATATGAAGTGTCTTTACCACAATAAAATGTTAGAAAAAAGTCAAGCTGGGTGGCATGTTGAAATTTGAGCCATTGTGAATTCTTAACATTAAGTAGTCCCGGATTCTTAGTGTGTTCTGATAATTGTCAATATTTCTGTTTTCCGATGAAAATTATGTACATTCTGATAAGCCTTCCCAATTTTATTAGACTAGGCATTAAGCTTAGAAGTGCAAGTTGTGATCTACCCAGTGTTTCATACCACACTAGTCTTGTGAACTGCCTTGTGTCAAATGGTGCATGCTGGGTCGCCATCTTGAAACTCAGGTTGCATATCAGCATTTTTTTAATGTTTATTTATTTTTGAGAGAGAGACACACACACACACACACACACAGAGCGCAAGCGGGAAGGGGCAGAGAGAGAGGGAGACACAGAATCTGAAGCAGGCTTCTGGCTCTGAGCTGTCAACCCAGAGCCTGATGCAGGGCTCGAACTCACGAACTGTGAGATCATGACCTGAGCTGAAGTCAGACGCTTAACCGACTGAGCCACCCAGGTGCCCCAACATATGAACATTTTAAAGGCTCTGAGAAGTAGTGCAGTGAGGAGGGGGGAAATCTTGTTTAAACTTATCCAAAGTGGTATATCTGGACATTGGACTACAAGACCCTTTTTTGGATAACACCTACTGAAGTCACGTGGCATAGTGTTCTGTAATTGGAGTGATGGCTGCATTTTATTGTGTGTTTCTTATGTGCCAGACTCTGTCCTGTGTTCTCAAAATGCTTGAGGTCTCTGACTCGTCATGACTACTCTCTTGCCATCTTGGGGTGCCGACTTTGCAAGGCAGAAGATCAAAGTTCAGTGTCATGTAGTGTGTTGCTCAAGTCCACCCAGGACAGCACTCTGGATGACTGCACTAGACTCTCTGTCCCTGCAAGGCACAAGCGCCCTCTTGGCTACAGTATAGCAGGTCATGTGAACATTTATGGACCTCTGTCTCCCTTATATTCTGACAGTAGCAGCTGACAGCCCACTAGCTCATTCGTGCTGGAGTGTTAGGTCAAACAATTCTTCTGATTAAAAATACTCCCGCGATCTTAGAAGAAAAGAGCATGCTCCAGAAACTTTGGACAGTTTTTGAATCAGATCAATGATTCTGTTGAAACATGTCCACATCGATCCTATAGGGCGTGATGCTCATAAAAGCACTGTTCGGTGACAATCAGTCTACAAGGCGGCAGAACCTCTCCTAAGAGAAGGGACCGTCTATTTCTCCCATAGCTTTGCTTTCTCTCCACACAATACGTGTGCAGTATGTAAGGGGATCTGTGTTAAGTTCTCTTCCTGAAAGCAGCTACTTTCCTGAGCATAAATTATGACAAATCCCCTTCTGCTTAAACTGCTTTGTTTCTTTGGTACTTCAACAACTTTGGTGCTCAGAATTTATCTTAAGGTTTTTCTTTTCCTTTAAATTTTTTTTTAATTAAAAATTTTTTTAAAGCATTTTTAAGTTTATTTATTTTGAGAGAGAAAGGGCAAGCAGGGTAGAGGCTGAGAGAGAGAGAGAGAGAGAGAGAGAGAGAGAGAGGAGAATGAGGATCCCAAGCAGGCTCTGCACTGTTAGCACAGCCCCATGTGGGGCTCGAACTCACGAACCTTGAGATCAGGACCTGAGTCAAAGCTAGACACCTAACCGACTGAGCCACCCAGGCACCGCTATCTTGAGATTTTTCAAGCTGCTTTCATGACATGATTTAAAAGCAAGAGGTGCAAACTTGCAGTTATAAAACAAATAAGTCCTGGGAATATACTATATGGCATCATAAGAATAGTACATAATACTGTCTGGTATATTTGAAAGTTACTGAGAGTAGAGCTTAAAAGTTCTCATCACAGGGGGAAAAAAAACCCAGTTACTGTGTGAGGACAGATGCTAACTAAACCTATCGTGGTGATCACTTTGCAATCCATACACATATCAAATTATGATGCTAAGCTACCGAAACTAATATAAGGTTTATACGTCAATTACATCTCAATAAAAATTCTTTTAAAAAGTAAAGACACTAAAAGCTAGAAATCTAAGAAGTGCCTTTTTGACGTATATGTACGTGTTATTGGCGGGGGGGAAGCCTGGCTTTCCTGTGATATTTTAAATTTTTTAATGTTTATCTATTTTTGAGAGAGAGACAGACAGAGTGTGAGCAGGGGAGGGGCAGAGAGAGAGGAAGACACAGAATCCGAAGCAGGCTCCAGGCTCTGAGCTGTCAGCACCCAGCCAGATGGGGCTTGAACTCACCAACCGTGAGATCATGACTTGAGCTGAAGGCAGATGCTTAACTGATGAGCCACCCAGGTGGCCCTCCTGTGATTTTTTAATATAAACATACCAAGATTATGTAAATGAGAAGGAAAATAAATCAGTGCGTCTAAATTTTAAGACCCTTGGAGTTTGAGACCCAAGAAAAATGGATGGATCAGCTCAGTGAGAGGACACTAATGGAGGCATCACAAAACAAATAGGAACAGTTCCTTGGCTAAGGCTCTGATGTAAATAAGGCTGAGAGTTGTTTTGGTGGGGACATCTGACGATGTCTAGAGACATTTGTTGATTGTCACAGCTGGGTTGGGGGAGGGGCACTACAGTATCTCCTGGGTACAGGCCAGGGATGTTCCTCGGCGCCCCCAACACACAGAACAGCCCCCACACCAAAACCATAACCTGTGCTCAGGTGGACAGACCTTACTCTCATCCCACAACAGCTCCGAGGCTGATGGGACTCGTATTTTCTCCTTGCAACACAAGGAGCCTGGACTTGCATGAGTTTTAATAACTCGCTCGTATGTAGAAGAGGTGGGAACCCCACCCCGGGGTCTGACTTCAGTTGCAGCATTTGGCCTGAGATCACGAAAAGATGTCTACACACTCAGATTCAGACACCAGGCTCTCGTCATAACTTTGTGAACAGCTTCGAGCTGCCCAAGCGTTCGTTTCCTTGTATGTGCAGCACGAGTGCTTTTTCTTCTGTTTCCTTGGGTGTCCAGCAATCACGAGCAATGCACCTTGCGTCCCGTACACAGTCTGCAGTGCCAGGGGTGACGAGGGCTCAGGGGGTGTGGACTGCACGCTGCTGCCTGGGTCCCTGTGCCTGGGTGGTCGGGCAGAGCAGAGTGCGGAACGTGGGCACCCCTCTGCCCTTTCGGAGACAGACGGCCCCCCCGTGAAGGCTGCACGGTGCCGGCCGCGCTGCCAGCTGGGAGTTCAGGAGCTTGGCTTGCGCAGGACTTCGAGGTGGTGCGGGAAGTGGGTGCTCCCAAGTGCTCAGCGGTCAGCCAGCCAATTCCCATCCCATCTCTGGAGCTGCGGTGATACCTCAAGGGGGTCTAGAGAAATAGGAATCCACACAACGCCAGAGGGTGGGGGATCCGCCTGAGACAGTGCAGCCCGGGAGTGGCATGGCCAGGCATTCCTAAGAAGGAAATGATTCGCCCCTTAGGGGTTCGTGCCTGCGTGAGTCGTTTAAGACCACAACTGCTGTGTCTGGAGCAACCCCTGGCCCCGCGCGGTGGGACGACGGGGTTGGGCTTGGAGCTGCAGACCCGCGCTGGAGTCTGAGGTGGAGCTGGGGGGTGTATCTGTGGCAGGGAGCCAAGGGTGGGTTCCGTCGGTTCTGGCAGAGTGAAGTTCGGTGTCATCAGTGTACCCCGGACGCCCACAGTGGCTGCACCATGTGTTTCTGCCAGCGATCACCACGGCTTCCCCTTTGCACCTGTCCTGCTGCATCCGGTGGGCCACCTGCTCTCCCTGGAGCATAATCCGAACCTTCTCACTTGCCTACTCTTTTCCAGGCTGTCTTCCCACTTCAGCTCTGCCTCTGTTTCTCCTGCCGTCCCCAAGGAGCTCAGTGGAGACCTCAGCCCTCCCAAAGCATCCCCCCCCCAACTGCTCCCAGACAGTGCTGAGGCCCTGGCAGGCCCCTGGTCCCCTTCCCTTTACTGCTTGCACCCTGGCCTGTAGCCCTGCTTGAGTGAGAGCATCAGTGCACATGACCCTCTTCATGAGATTGTGAGCAGGCGTTCCTCCGAGGTGGTCACGTGGACACATGGAAAATGTGTCCATAAGCTTATGCTTATTCGGATGCCTTTGCACGCCTTTGCTCCTGGCCCGCAGTGGACATGTATCGGGCAGTTAGTGCACATAAATCAATACATGAAAAGGCAGTCTCCAGCCTGGGTGGGATTGGGAGTCTGAGTGGGTGGCCACACTGGCCTGTCGCATGCCACATCTAAGAGAAGTGGGGCGGGGAGCAGGGTTAGCAGGGAGTCTCTCACCTCAGTCCTCCCCCCGCCCACCCACACATGCATCGTTGAAACCTGTTATGAAATGTGCAATCTCACATAAGCTCAAGTTCCCTTGTGGTTTCAGGCACGGCCAGAGATAAGTATTTTGAACAGTGCCAGAAAGCAGTTCCGGAGCATCCTGGAAAGAGCTCCAGTCGAGGGTGGGAGACTGGAAACCCTGTGCCTTTTTTCAGGTTGAGAGCCTCAGCTGAGAAATAAGGGTTTGTACTGTCTGGCTGATCCCGTACCTCCGGCCCCAATGGCCTCAGGTTCTGTGATGTAGGCATGGCCTTTTGCGTACAACAGCTATTTAATTGGCTTCCAAAATATTTTGCAATGATGCCCTGACATTGTCCCTAACCTCATAATAGTTCCTGTTTGAAGATCGAATGAGGTTGGCACTGGCTGAGATTTTAAGATTTTCTTTACCAGTTTCAGTGGTGGAATCTTCATGTTTTAAAAGATGGTTGTCTCCTTGTAGGGAAAATTATGTGTCTTTATAGACTAGATGGGACCTTTTCAAAGCTCCACTTTAGTAACTAGCATGATGGTAAAGACGTGGTTTATAGTGTTTTTTCAGAATAAAATAGAAAATATGTCCGTTTTGTTTTTCATTGAATGGAGTCTGCCAACTATTAAACTGTTAACTGTTCCATTAAGAACTTTATAATTTGGCGGTTTTTATGCAAAGAAGTCAAAGAGTGTAAAACTCAAGACCTGTCTTTTGTTTTTTTTTTTGGTTTGAAAGCTGAAATCACACATTATCAAATCAGTGTTTCCTTTGGGAATTTTAAATCACTAAAAAAAATGCACAAGTATTTTTCCCCACAATCTCATTCATTTGTCCCTCATGCTCCTAAGAGCCTGCATTCCATGATAAAAATGGAATTTACTTGGGAGATTTTAATTATTAACATTTTTCACCATTAAATTATTGGCACACAAAGTTCTGGAACCCGATCCGATCTCTTTATCCCTCACAAAGCTGTATTCTAGTACAGTCTATAACTGTAACCTGATAAATGGTACAGAGCAGTTCTTCTGAGGTCCCAAAGTGCACATAAGTCAATGATGTTGTATTTTGGTGTAAGCAGAATCCAATGACTACTGACAAATTTGATCTGTCACCCACCCTCTTAGAGATTTGGTTCTGCTGTCTTCTTTTTCTTCCACATCTTTCTCCTCCAAGAACAAACTCCCCAGCTCATTTTGTCTCTGTTGGAGACTCCTCTGAGTAATGAAATCCTGCCTAAGACTCAGATGCTTTCCGAAGACCCGAGCGAGGGGCCCTGGGATGGGACGTGCATCTGTCAGGCAAAGGCATCCGAATCGAGAATTGGAGAAAACATGGTGCCTACCAACAAATCCCCCAGTAGAATTTAGCCCACCAGCTGCCAGTTCACAACTTCTGCTTTGTGTGTTAAAGTGTTCCCCGGTCAGGAATGTTAACCTTGAGTTCTGAAGAATGAAAAACTCGCAAAAGTTAAAAGAATGGATCTTCCATTGTAGGTGCTTGAGGAAGTAATTCTAAACAGGGTGTGGGAAATCTGGGCGTGTCTATCATTTTCTACTGTTTGGCCTATTAATAGTTGTAGAGGTAGAAGTAACCAGTGGTAGCTCCTATCCATATGGAAGGAAGACTCCAGCCACAAACACGGCTTTCCGTAGGCTGACCGATCTCTCTCTCTAAACCTAGCATTTGTGCTTCAGGAAGAAGGAGAGAAAACAAGTTTATATTTGCCTATTGTGTTGTAGTACATGTTGTTTTTGCAACCAGACCAGGTGTCCCCAACCTCACGGGGGGAATTCTAGTGACAATTTGGGTCTGGTGGGTTTTGGTGCATCTGCCCTGATCAGTCACCTCATTAAATTGCCCGTGATTTGCAGTACAGCCTTTGACCTCCTCATGTGGAGTTCAATTCCACAGCAACGAAGATTGCTGAGCTCTGCGACCCAGTGTGAACTGAGGCCAGGCAGCCGCAGAGCTCAGCAAATGTGGGACTACGCTGAACTTGAGTGGATCGAGGTCATTACCAAAGGGGAGACAGCCTTGTTGGTGGTGAGAAATAAGGGCTAGCAATACAGGTGCATCCCAAGCAGGGTGTATGCCCCATAGGAAAACGGGAAACAGTATTCGTAGCTCTAGAAAACCTCTCTAGTGCGAGGTCAACACCTGTCTGACTACATTAATTAAAATGCTTATTTACAAAGAAAATAAAAGTAGATATTTTTTTCTTTCAAATACCGTGTTCAGTACGTTGCCACAAAGTCCACAGGGAAACAGCGAGGTCTCAGAGGTGCTAATTTTTTCACTCCCCCATCATACAAGCTTCTCTGTAGTTCTTTCAGCAAATGTCCATTCATTCATTCCCTCCATTCAGCATAGCCATTGAGCATTTGCCGCGTGCCTGGCCTTGTGAGGCTTCAGTGATAGAGAAAAAAGTCCTTGTGGCCTGGAGCTCAGCGTCCAGCAGGAGATTCACCTTCCGGTCATTATTTCTGGGTGCCTGAGGAGTGCTGGGCACTGTTAAGAGCTTGGGTCCTTGCTCTGTCCCTGGGATGATGTGGTCCCCTAGTTCAGTTTCATATGGGAGTCTGGGGGTGGGGGGCAGGGCAGAGACAGCAGTGGCATCAGATGCCACCTAGCCATGGCCCGGAAGCCTGTTGTGTCATGCCTCAGGCTGCCATAACAAAGTACCTACCACATGCTCAGTGGCTTTAAACCACAGAAATTAATTTTCTTGCATGTTCTAGAGCCAGAAGTGCACAAGCAATGTGTTGCCATTGCTGTACTCTCTATGGGAAAGAGCGGAAGCTCCATTCCCTGCCTCTCCCAGCTTTTGGTGGCCGCCGGCTTTCCTTGGCTTATGGTCCTGTCACTCTAATCCCTGCCTCTGTCTTTGCGCCACCTTCTCCTCTGTGTCCCTCTCAAAAGGGTATGTGTAATAGCATTTAGGGCCCATGCAGAGATAATCTGAGATAAACTCCTCCTCTCAAGGTTATAACGATAGCACCTCCTTTGCCATCTCAGGCAATTTCCACTAATCCCAGGGGTTAGGACGGGGACACATCTTTTTGTGGCCACCATTCAACATACTGCAAATGTCTGGGCAGAGAGAACAGCCTCCATTCGTACCCTGGTGGAAGAGCCTCTATTCCAACCTTGAAGTAAGAAGGAGACAGGCCGGCATGTTTGAGAGATGGAAAAGTGGCCAGAAAGATTTGGTTGGAGTAGGTGAGGGGGCAGA
Source organism: Cryptoprocta ferox (assembly GCA_028646485.1). Classification (NCBI taxonomy): domain Eukaryota; kingdom Metazoa; phylum Chordata; class Mammalia; order Carnivora; family Eupleridae; genus Cryptoprocta; species Cryptoprocta ferox. The sequence continues at coordinate 95,807,069 of CM053578.1, read as the reverse complement.
TGACATGAGGTGCAGTTGGAAAGGCAGACACAGCTTCTCCAGCCTAAGAAGGAAGGCTCTGAAGGATTTTAAGAAGGGTGGAAGCAGGTTGGATTTACGGGATAAAGAGATCATTCTGGCTGCTGTTTGGAGAACATAGTGTGTGTGTTGGGGGCGGAGGGGGGTGTTAGGGAAAACCCATCAGAGGGCTGCTGCAGTCGCCCAGGTGGGGGGTGAGGATGCTTAGCAGGGGTGTGTGTGAGGAGATGGGGGAAGCAAGTGGGTATCAGGCGTATTTGGCAGGCAGGGTTGAGAGGATCGGGGGCGACCTTGGAGGAAGGTGGGCGAGGTGTGCACAGCTGTGTGGGCAGTGGTGTCTGGCCAAGGAGCATATGGGGGGGTGATCATGGGGAGTCCCATTTTGAGTTTGCAGAGCCAGAGGTCAACTGAATATGGCCAGGGCTCCAAAGAGAAGTCTGGGCTAGGGAGGAAAGTGGAGGGGTTGGTCGTTCCGCGTTGGATGCCATTAACTCCACGGAAAAGATCAAGTTTGGCCAAGGGAGAGTAAGAAGAGGTCCAGGGCAGGCCTGTGGGGATTCCCTCCACCAGGAGGAAGGGGGCCGGCATAGAAGACACAGGAGAAAGACACAGACAGGGCAAGGGCCAGGGACACCAGGAGAACAGAGCCAGGAGGAGGAAGCAAGGGTCAGCCGGTTCTGGCTCCTCTGGGAGCCTACCAAGAGCTCTCCATGCTGCCTCGTTCAGTTCCCACAGCAGGTGTATGATGTTGTGTCGCTCTTACACCATTTTTAAAAATGGGAAAACCACTCTGTGATGACCGGGTTCAAGAGGTGGCTTTCTTTATTGCTCCGTGGCAAAGCCCAGTCTTCTTGTTCTCAGAGCAGGGTTCCTTCCACTGTACCACGCAGCCTCTTAAGAGCACAGCTGAAAATCCAGGGTCAGTGTCAACTCCAGGATAAATGGGCCAGCGGATGCTCTCATTGACAAGTGAGGTGATCTTAAAGTACAAGAAAATACTCTGCCACAACAGTCTGGTCTCCTTTGACTTTCCACTCCTCAAGTACTTTTTGTTGTTTATTTTAATAATCCTTCATGTTATAGGTACGGGAAGACCCTGGAGGCACTTAGTTAAGGATTTTATGCCACCTGCAGAGTCCTGTTGGAGGGTTTAAGTAATGTTACAGTGTCGCCTAGTGGATGAATCTTTGAATTACAGTCAAGCGTTAAAAAGGCAGGAGGGGTGACGCTAAACTGTTAATTTTAATTATAAAAGTCTTCATCCATTCAGTATTCACTGAGTTCCTATTCAGAATGTATACCAGGCAAGGCAGTGGCCAAGGTCCTGAGGTAGTAATAAAATGTACACGGATCCCCAACCCCAAAACGCTTACCAGAAGACATCACCCCGAGCAGATATTAATTAAAGTAACATGCATAAAACAACAATGAAATATAGGTGATGAGTCTAGTTAGGTGGTATTTTAGGGTGGACAGGAGAGATCCTACGAGAGTGAGATTGATTAGGCCTGGGGTAAAAAGAAAAGCAGCAACTGAAGTCAGAGGACTTGGGTTAGAATCTCTGGTTCCCCAGGTGATAGTCAGTGGCCTCTAGACATTTGCTTCATCTCTCTGAGCCTCAGCTTCCTCGTTTGGGAAACAGAAAATCAGAAACAGGGTGACTTTTTTTTCTTTAAAAAAATGTTTTATTTATTTTGAGAGACAGAGACAGTGGGAGCGGGGGGAGGGGCAGAGAGAGAAGGAGACTGAGAATCCCAAGCGGATTCCACGCTGTCAGCACAGAGCCCCACGCAGGGCTTGAACCCACAAAACCACGAGATCATGACCTGAGCCAAAACTGAGTCGGATGGATGCTTGACCGACTGAGCCACCCAGGCGCCCCACACAGCTATTAGCCTCCCTCACTCTCCATGTCCGCCCCATGGCCACGGCCCCATGGCCCACACCACACAGGGTGACTTTCTGCTTTAGGGACATAAGGATTCCATGAGAAGAATGCACAGCGCCGAGTCAGTGCCTAGAGCAAGTGCTCAGGGCATGGAAGCTGTCACCATTGCTACCACCACCACCATCATAGTTTTGGTTGGAAGAAGGTAGGATGTGAGCTACGGATGGAGAAAGGCTGACATTGCTTCAGGCGAACAGGAGGCACACGTGTGATTGGAGCAGAAGGAGTAAGCGTGGAAATTACAGGGACCAGGTGGAGGAAGGCTGACTGTCCCCATTGCAGGGGGTGATGAAAGCAGTGACACGGGCAAGAGAAGATCGAAGGGGAGTTGACGGTCGTATGTGGATGTGGGTAGAAGCCTGGAGTGAAGGAAGAGAGGGAGGCTGGTGCTCGGGTAACCCCCATGCCATGGCAGGGGAGGGGTTCCTCCGCAGGGAGATGACAGACACATGAGATTTATGTCAAGGGAGGTATGATAGCCGTGGCCATGGGGCGGACATGGAGAGTGAGGGAGGCTAACAGCCGTGTGGCGAGCTCACATGAAGGAACGAAGTGGCCACCTGACGGGTGTGGGGACAGGAGTGGAGCGCAGGGAAACTGGTTTGGGAGTGATAAGCTCAGCTTCTGACATGATGAGTACGAATTAACAGAGGAGGAAGGTTCAAGAAGGTGTCTAGAAACCCTGTATGTCTACCCTACATATAGGGTAGGACTAGAACATTGGACTTGAGAATGACAGAAATAGAGGCCTTTAATTACTTTGATGAATACTATTATTTCCTGAAGAAACTTTATAAAAGAACACAGAATACATTAAGATTTTACGTTTAAAAGTAAGACGCAGCTGGAAGCAATGGGCGTGTCACAGCAGGCATGGTGTTGAGGATGGTTTAGTGGACGGGTCCACTGGCAGGCCGAGGCCGTGGTGGGTGGAGAGGTTTGGGGGAGCAGGTATGAATGCAAACTCACTAGGTATGTGAGTCTGAGTAAGTTATACCCCTGAATAGATTTTCCTCATCTATATGGGGGACAATAATTCACCTTTCTCAGGGTTGGTGGTTGGATTAAATGAAGCAAGGTATGGAGAGCTGTGGGCACACAATCAATAAACAAACTCCTTCCCTTCCTGGGCACTTTGCTGATCACCATCATGGTCTTAGAGACCAAGGGTGATTTGGGAATGTATGTATAATTAGTATAATAAAAGCATCTTTCATATTCATTTATTTGTGAATGAAGGAAGGAACAAACATTTACGTATACTTCTTTGCACTGATTCAACTTCTGGTTGGGCAGAAGCAGAAATCTGTCACAGAAAAAGTGTGACCATATATGTATCTGTAGTCATCTCTGTACTTATTTCTCCCAATCCTCATACTGCAAAAATGACAGAGGGCTTCTGAGATTTTTGTCATTCCCTAAAGGGTTTGGTCCCTGGCAGCAAGCACGTCAGGGGCAGCCCAGAAGGCTGAGTTGAAGATCTTGGTATTAGCAATGTCCATAGTCTCTCAACTGTTGGTGTGTTCTAGCAAGTGTTGAAATAAAAATAATTTGATCCTAGCCCTGCTCCAGAGCCCTGCCTGATACAGACGATTAACAAGTGACGGAATGCTAAAGGAATGCCCTGGCCCCAGAGGGTGGGGCGACTCTGTCCACTGTGATCACCTTCATCTTCTATTTGTACAGCTGGCCCGGGGGCCTACTGTTCTGCAGCCTCAGTCGGAGCACACGTAGCACGTCTGATGACACGGTGTCAGCCTGGGCTTTGAAGAGGAAGAATCGGAGGGCTTGTGGCATCACAGAACACACCAGAGTTTCCTCAGATGGCTTGATGATTGTCATTCGGGATTCGGTGAATCTTTCCTGATTTCACAGAGGCAGTTCTGTGTACAAGGAAGGAAGGAAGGAAGAAAGGAAGGAGGAAGGAAGGAAGGAAGGAAGGAAGGAAGGAGGAAGGAAGGAAGGAAGGAAGGAAGGAAGGAAAGAGGAGAGAGGGGGGAGGAAAGAAGGAGGGAAGGAAGGAATGGAGAAAGACAGGGAAAGGAAAGGGAAGAGAAAAGAGAAAAGAAAGGAAAGGAAGGAATAAAGAGAGAGAGAGAGAGAGAGAGAGAAAGAAAGAAAGAAAAGAAAAAGAAAGAAAGAAAGAAAGAAAGAAAGAAAGAAAGAAAGAAAGAAAGAAAAACAGATCAGTAGATAGACCAGGGAAACTACATCTGAAAATGTGGCATTCATTCCACTGGGCTTTTTTTTTTCTTTTTACTACCCTGAATCCACTGTATATCATGTTATTGTTCACGGTCGGAGGGTGCATAGTTAGGAGGAAAATATTTCTTTAAAAAATTTTTTAAAGATGCTAAATTCTTTTGATTTTTTAATGAATCTCTTGTTATAGAAATGTCTCCTATGGGTTTGTGATTTAAGTCTGTTCATCCTGAAGTTAATTCCGTCATAACCTTATAAATAAGTAAGCCCAAATATTTACTTGTAAACATAGTTTTTTTTTTTAACTCATCCCTTCTTTTATATGAAATAGTTTAAGGATATTGGAGTTATTCTCTACGTTGCTGTGGATAAATAATTTACTCAAATTGGATGACCTAGCCATGACTATTTCGAAGATTGGGATTTGGAAAATTTCATGAGCAGCTTTCTGACAGATTTAATACTGTGATATAAGGTTTGGTGTATTTCTATTAAAAATTTATCCTATAAGGAATTACCTGTTAATATGAAAAAAAAAGCACTAAATATAAAAACAAACCACAGCTTTCCCCAGCATCTGTAAATAAGTAGGCGTTTAATATTTTATGCTAGTTTTTCCACCTGCAAAGTAGAGGTTATTTTACCGTTAAAATGAAGGCACAGCAAAGCCCGTGTTCTATCTCAGCAAGAAGATGTGAACATCTGCTGCATTTAGGGCCATTGCTCAAGGTGTGGGGTTGTGCTCTGCTCTCCTCAGTGTGGAAACATTGACTGTATCACTGTTCGAATTATTTTATTATTTGTTGCCTTTCCCACCATCATAGTCTTGGGCATGTGGACTGTGCCTTCCAGAAGCTCATGGTCTAACAGGTATGGGGTTAGGGGGATGAGGAGATGGTTGCTGGAACAGGGGAGGGATGCTATTATAGGAGCAAATGGAGAGGCATCTAGTTCCGAAGGGCAGGTTGGGGGAGGGCAGGAGACTGGGGAGTCGCTCCAGGAGAGGACTAAAAGTTGACCTTGGGACTGGAAGGGACAATGCTGGGACAGGACACCAAGTCTGTGAAAGAACAGAGCTTATTCAGAAATGGCGAGGAAATCAGTGTAACAGATGGGAGTGAGGGTGAGGGGGGAGGCACAGGGTCCAGAGTTTTAACAATGCAAATAACCATTCCTTGTTTTATTTTAAAAGCATTTTAGATGGCACCTTCTGATATCAGGACCCATGTCTGTACTGAATGGAGTTTTCACCATGTGAAACACTTCCACTCTTTTTTTTTTCTCTGCAAAGTTCCATTAGCTCACTGGATCCGTCCTTGCATGTCCAGAGTGAAGCACATTCAAGAGATTTATAGGGAGTTAATTGGCTGTCTGTTTCTCAGTTAATGTTTAAACATACATATTTTGTTTCTAAATGTTACATTATTGTAAAGTACAGCATTCACAAAAGATAATTTAGGAGGTTTTCTGTAAATTACCTGTAAGATGCAAAGATAATTCCCAAACTTCATGAAAAAGCAGTTAATTTCTGAGTCTTATATTCAGGAAATCTTACCAAGGAAGAGTAATTAACACAGGTTAAAAAAAAAAAAAGAAAGAAAAGAAAGGGGTAGTTGAAGTCATTATTTATTCTTTTAGATAGTTGTTTACAACTTGTGCAATATTTCAATTGATATGCCCACAAAATGCCCCCAAATGATTTGTGCCTGCATAATTACATCTTATCTTTTATTGTTGTCTTTTTTGTAACACCTATTTATACATCCGAGCTTCCTTGAAAATCCTAAGCTTTATTAGTAGTCTTATGGATACTCCATAAATAGTTGTCGCAATGATGAAAAAGCATGAAGAGAAGGAAAAGTTCAAATGAAGTACGATTTTGATTTGTGAAGTTTAGGCAGATGTTAAAGGTCGTTGATAATGTTTGTTGAGACCGTGACTTAATGATGAAAGAGAAATGGTCATTCATCTGTATTATAAAGGTCACATTCGCTGTTGGTAAAGAACGTAACATTGCCCTGGCTTGCATTTTCCCTGCTGAGACATGACAAAGTGCTATTTCTTGTATAGCCTTCAAGAATTGTTCCTTTATAAACATATATTTAGAGAAAATGTCCATTTGTTTCTCTATAGGTGGGATCATATGACACAGCTTGTTTGAACCATGAACTTTGCATAATAATGAGAACAATAACAATAGTTTGCATTATGGTTCCAGGCACTGTGCGATAAACACTTGCCACGCCATATTCTTTTTATGTCCGCTGGCCATTGACAGGTAAAGACGCTGAGGAACAGAGAGGTTAAGACATGTGCCCCAGGTCACACAGCTAATGTGGGCCTGGGCTTACAACGCAGGAGGCTGGCTGCAGAGCCTGGATGTTGAGTCACTGATGCTCATGAGGATGATCTGTGTCCGCTCAGAAAGCCCTGCTTGCTGTCTTTAACAAGTGGGTCTTACCCCTTCCCCACGGGCCTGTTCAGGCTGCCAGTCTCTGCACTCTGCGAGCTCTGTGAGACTGGGCACCCAGCACTGTGGTCCCCCAGCGAGGAGGTGAACACTACCGCTCCCTCCCTCTTGAGTGGGGTCGCTCTGAGATGTGTGTTCTACCCTGACTCCAGGAGTGCCCACTCTGGGGAGAGCTCATGACCCACTGGTAATGTTACTGGAGTCGGATTCTTGGGCTCAACAGCAGAAACAAGGCTGGACCCCAAAGTCAAAGGCACAGGCAAGGCTCTCTTGGGGCTGCAGCTTGAGTTGGAGAGAGACAAAGCACCAACAGAGACAGGTTAGGCTGGGCCCTCCCAGCAAAGAGGAGGCCCTGCCTGCCCCGGGTGGGGGGAGTTTCTGCTCCCACTCCAGTATGCTAATGAGAGAAAGGGAAAAAAATGCCTCACTCTGATTGGTTGGAAGGGCTTCTGATTGGTTGGAAGGAGCTTGTCCTGATTGGTCTCTATTGGCAGGTAACTCAGGCAACTCCTTGGTGCTCTTGGAGCTGAGTCTCCAAGGTAAATCCGGGTTGGGTGCAGGGTTCTGCCCGATGAGAGAGATGGTTTACCAGTAACAGCTGACTAGAGCACCGGAATGGCGCAGTCGGTTAAGCTTCCTACTTCTGCTCAGGTCATGATCTCAGGGCTCCTGAGTTCGAGCCCTGCACTGGGCTCTGCTCCGGTGTTTCTCTCTCCCTGCCCCTCCCCACTGGTACTTTCCCAAAACTTAAAAAATAAATAAAAACTTAAAAATAACAGCTAACGGCACCCCAGGTGCATACTGTTTTTCACATGGCACTTGTTCCGATGGTCCCTGTCTCAGTGACTGACTTGATTCCTCACCCTGGTTGCCTGTCTTCCCTTGTCTGTGTCACGTCCCTGCTTCCTTACCTGTCTCCTTCAAATCTCAGACAAACGGTTTGCATTGACTTCTTTGATTCTGGAGCATCCAGGCCAAGACAGGCTGCATGGTGTTGCGTTTTATAAGGTCCCATGTCTATTCAATCGATCTCAGTTGGGCAGATTTTTATAGGATTTCCCATTTTTCTTGCTATTATAAATAATGTTGTCATGAATATTCTGGCATTGTTGTCTTTAGACCAAGGCACACAGGGCTCCTGCCTCCAAGACCTCACCTGTCTGTCCTGTGTCTGGGCCTGGCCGAGGCGAGCAGCAGTGTCGAAAGTGGTTCCCCATGTGAAGACCAGGTCCGGCTGGGTCCCAGAGTCTGTGTCTTCCCTTTGAGGTTGTTAATAATGATGAAAGAAGCTAGTTTAGGTGATACAAACAAACTTTAGTTAACACTTCATGAAGCAGGCAGTCTTCCTTTCCAAGGATCCAGAGAACTGCAAAATGGAGCAGAAGGCAGGAAGCTTTTATGGGATGAAGAATAAGGAAAAGGAAGGGAACAGTGGCAAATGGATAAAGAGCAGGGAAATAAGCATAGACCCCAGAGTTGGCTTGGGGTGTAGGGATTGGCTGACTGGAGGTACCGTGTGTCTGGTCAACATGCTCATTTACAAGGACCCAGACGTTATCTGCTTGATTTTGCCGACATGAAACCCGGGTGGGGGAGCGGCGCCATCTTGGGCCTAGAAAGTTGTTTCAACAGGGTGCACTTGGATCCTGTATCCTATGTGAGGTTCACCTCATGAGGAGCTCAGGGGTTCATGCTTAGGGGCTGGTCTGGGACCAGATGGCTCGGCCCTGGTTTTAGGAGGATGGCTGCCTGGCCAGCTCGTGGGATTCCATTCATGGGATCACAGGGTCAGCCAAATAGTGCTGACATACTGATTTCAGGTAAGTCAATTTTTAAATAGATGAGGCTTCCTAAAATATATTTTCTCTTGGTCCCCATACACCTGAGGGGAAGTCCTATATTCTTGTATGTGGTCCTATGCACCCTTGGAGTCGAGCACCAATAATTCAGAATTGTCCAGAGGTTTGAGATCTGATCTGAGCAGATATCTCCTGAAATCCATTCAGCTTTTCGCTCCGCATATCAAGACTTACTTGCTCATTGATTGCATGAGCACATTGTTTGGTGGGGCAAGGGAATACAACATGATTTTCCTTAAATCTTTGGAAAATTTTTAAGAAGCACAAGAAATTACAGGTGAGCATCCTGACTTGAATACCAAGAGTGTTTTCAAACTAATAAAACACAGCATGGGCTCTGAAATGTGTTAGACAATAGAGCCGAACACCCTGGACACCACAGTGCATGGTCTTGTGCGGGCAAATCATCTTGCATCAGTGAAAACCTTGTTGTAAACTTCTCATTATAAAGCTTCTTTTTACCTAATGTAAAGATATTGTCTTCAGATTGCAAGGTCAGTTATTTAAAAAACCATATGAACCTAAGATACTCTCTGCCCACGTCAAATTATAGACAGAGATTGAATGCTGAGGTTAAAAGCCCTGCTGAGGTTACCTGGGCCCTGTAGAGTGTATCCAAAGGGGCTGGATCATCAGGCTGGGAGCTTGGTGAAGGGATTTCCTGAGCCAAAGGTGGGGATGGACGATTTAACTGGTGAGCAAATATCCCTGCCCTCATAGCGTTAATATCTTACTGGAGAGGTGAACAATAAATGGATGAGCAAAGAGTTGAAAAATATGAAATGCTAAGATGCCAAGAATGAAATGGACAGACTAACAAGGGCAGCAGTGGATTGGAGATCCTACTTCACTGGGTTGTGGCAGGGGGTGGGGGGGGGAGGGCTGGGGGTAAAGAAGGCTGCTAAGGAGGTGGTAGTTTAGGGGAGATCCAGGTCATTTGGAAATCTAGAGAAGGAGCAGCCCAGAGGGAAAGCCAAGGCAAGGAAGAGCCGCAGGGCTGGCTGGGAAGTCGTGTGTGTGGGGTGCAAGAAAATTAGGGCCATACCCTAGAAGGTCTGGAGGGAGTTTGAGGTGTACCTTACATGCAGTGGGAAGGCAAGGAAGTTTGTTTTTTTTTAAACTGGGGCAGTGTCATGGTCTGATTTCTGTTTCCATGTCACTCGAGTTGTGCTGTGGAGAGAGGCATTGGGGAAGGGAAGAGGAAGCTAGAGAACAATTTACGAGCTCTCTGGTGGCAGTGAGGGGGACTGTGAAGAAGTGATTCTGTTTTGGAAGTGAAGTGGCAGCAGTTAATCATAGATTCAGTGTAGGTGTGACAGAAAGAAGAATATCAAGGATGCCTTCAGGATTCTGGCTGTATTTAAATGGGTTGTTTGGGAAGGTTGAAAGATATTACATTTTGGGGGAAAAGCAAGAATTCCATTTCATATTTTTTGATTCTTTAAGCTGGAGGTAGCATTATATCTAAGAAGGTGTCAAGGAGGCATCTGGAAGTTAGAGAGGTCTGTGCTGAGACATAGAAGTGGGGCTATTTGAACTCATGATATTTACAGTCTCGGTCCTAGGGAGAACCATGAGTGTAGGGAGTGTGGAGGGAGACAAGGAGCCTGGGACAGAGAAGGGAGCAATATCGCAGTATCACGGGGGTGGAGGGCAAGGGTGTGCGCTCCTCCAAGGTCAATCTTCCCTATTCCAGATCAAAGAGCTATGAGCCTCAAAACTGCTTCTAGTGGGCAGTGACTCAAGGTCCATTCAGTGCATCAGGTCACCTAAATGCAACAGGGGACAGTCAACAAGGGAGCCAACAGTTTCTCATCTTTGTACTGGAAATGTTCCCACTGTGGGTTCAGGGGGGAAGAACTGAGCTCATGAAACTTCTTCACCTAAAATAAGAGGCGACCTTTTCATTCATGGCAAGTCCAATTGCATAAATATAAATTGACATGGAGAGCCTACTTCCAAACTAAGAAGTTGATACTAGGTAAAAGCAGCTAAAAAAAGAAAGGTTTTCCATGAAAAGGGCAGAACAGTCATTCACCATATGAAATTTTTAAAAAGATCTGGCAGACTTTTCCACTCTGAATTTGTGTCACTAACGTAATGGTAATGAGACTTTGATTTTTTTTCTTGCTTTGTTTTGCAAGTTGCTTGCTTTGCTAAATAGCTCAAGATTTATAAATGTCACTGACAGAATAAAAATAGTACAAGAACTATGATCAGTGTGTGTGTGTGTGTGTGTGTGTGTGTACACATGGAGTAATTCAAATGTATTGTATGGCTTAAATTCAGATCAAAAAAGGCAATGTTCCTATTTCTTATTTTTGTAATTAATTGATCATTTGTGCTTTTATTGTTAGAATCTGCTCAAACTCTAATTTTCTAGACTTCTGTTAGCCCACATGAACATGAGTTTGTGTTAGAAGACACTACTTAGGAATCAACCACCCCTCTGCCTTTTAAATCTTCCTTCTTAGGGTCAACCAGGACCACCAGGGCCACAGGGTCCTATTGGACCCCTGGGACTGCCAGGACCCATTGGAATTCCAGGAGAGAAAGGGATGAGAGGTGACAGTGGCCCTCCTGGAACAGCAGGTGACAAAGGTGATAAGGTAAGCCTCTTCTTAAGTGAGGGAGCCTTCCTAACCATTCACCAGCACTGCTCTGCCAGATTTTGTATAATCACAAATACTATCTACCAGCACCTTATAATAAATTAAGTCTGAACTCCTCTTCCATAAACAGCCCTCATTCCCTAACTCCTTTCCAGAGGAGCATGCCTTTCTAGACTTTTCTATGCACTTACATACCTGAGTGTACCCAATGAAGGGTTGTATTCTTTCATGACTTTTTAAAAACCTAAATGGCATATTTGTCATGGTGAGCTTTTCTTTTATTTTTACTTAATTATATGACTTATAGATCATTCCTTATCAATTTATGTAGATTAAACTTATTCTCTTAAAAATACTGTACAATATGCCTTACTATAGATAAAACTATGGTTTATTCCCTGTTGATGTAAGTTTGAGGTGCTGTCCCAACGTTGTGTCATAGCAGTGTGCAGAAACAATCCTGTAAATTACCTGTGCTTACATTTAAGAGTTTATTTCTCAAGGATAGGCAGACTCCAAGTTGAATTTCTGGCTTATAGGGGACTGAACATTTTCTTTGAATTGATGCAGCTAAGTTGGCTTCCTAAGTACAAAAAGAAAAGTACAAAAAGTTGATTTTTAACTGTTGGCACTTAAATTCATAAGTAAAAAATAAGTGACAATGACTAAGAGTCTTTTAAAAATGATGTCATTAATTATGTTTTCAAGTGAATCCATCTGTTAATCTAGTACTTTGATATCTTTGTTTTGTTTTGTTAATACTTTTATATCTTTGTTTTGTTTGCTGGGATTTTAGGGTCCAACTGGTGTTCCTGGATTTCCAGGTTTGGATGGCATACCTGTAAGTATCCCTAAATTTTCTCCATTTTTTAAAAAAAGGAGCTCATCAAATCCCTTAAAATCATATGATATATACGTATATATTTATATGGCAAACTCTTCTTTATTTTCTTCTAATAGTGCAAGGCAAGGTGCTTACATTCCAATTTTGTGCAATAACTTTGGGACTAAAAGACTTTGCTTGAAAAGTAAGGTTTTCAGACACATTAGAGAAAAGCATACCACAACATAAGCTATATATACCTGCCATGTTCTGGAAATAAATGTATACTAACAATGCAAATTTTTACTTGCTGGTTAGTTTTGACAGTAGAAGTGGGCTTAAACCTCTCATTTCTAATATGAAAATGAAATGAAAGAAGGAAGAGTTATTTAGAAGCTTTATAATCCATTAGAGAGTATTTCTAATACTCTTAGAGTATTAGAAATATACTTCTAATACTTAATCCTTAAATCTAAGGATTTTAAGGAAGGTGCTCTCCCAAATTTCTCAGAATATTCTAAACTAAATTAAATTCACCTGGGCTGTATTGAAATGTATCTATGTATTTTTACTATGCTACACAGTACTTGTGGGTGGCAAGGAAGTTTCACAAATTAAATAACATGTGAGTCACAAATGCCATAGTTTGGGTACCCAATTTGCATAAACTTTGTGTTGCAGTGTTCTTGCAAAAAGGCTTCACATACAATCTTGTTTCTTACAGGGGCACCCAGGGCCTCCTGGATCCAGAGGCAAGCCTGGCATGCATGGCTACAACGGCTCAAGGGGTGATCCAGGGTTTCCAGGAGAAAGAGGAGTTCCTGGTCCAAGAGGCCCCCCAGTAAGACCTCCACCCTCCCCCAGTTCATCCTAAAGAGAATCTTAAGTGAAGGGCTCTACAGTAGGCCCAAGCTTGATGTGCTCAAGAAACAGAATTAGTACAAGTGTGCTTGGAGCATGGCGAACAGTTGAGGGTGGCTGGAGGCTGAGCACAGAGAGGTATGCAGGACCTCCAGCTCTTGGGCCTTGTAGACTGTGGGAAGAGGCTGGATTTTCTTTTCCAGGCCATGGGAAGGCACTGGAGGATGATAAGGAAGGAAGCAATGTGAGCTGATTGATGTTCCATTAAGATACTGTAGGCTGCTGGACAGAGAATGGATAGTAAGGGAGGGAACAAGGAGGTCAGTTAGCAAAACTTATATTGTTTATCCTTCAGTGTCCATTGCAGATTCGTAAACCCTCTTGGTATTTCAAACAGGAAGGAATTTAATAGAGGGAATTTGGCACATATTGTAAAGCTGGGGGAGTGGAACGCAGGGGCCACTGCAAGACTACGATTTCAAGGGCTTACACTTAGCTGAGATCCATGAGTCAGGAGGCTGCTCATGGACATAACCACTGCCTCCTACCCCATGTCAAGACACCAGCAAACAAACACTCAAGCTCCTAACCTTCCCTGCTTGGCAGTAACAACAGTTCCAGGAAAAGGATGTCTTCCTTGCTTCTGCCTTCCATATCTCATAAGTACATCTCCTGAATGGACCATAGGTCACATCCAGCTGCAAAGCGGTCTGGGAAATGTAGTTTTAGCTTTCTCTTGCCCATAAAGCAGTAAGATAAATGGAAGACATTTGGAATGGATCTTCAGAAACAGTTGACTATCCAGCTTTGAGGAAACTTTACTGCTTTTAGGTATATTTTTATTTTTAAAATTTGGACTTTTATTTAAACAAAACTTTAACAAGCACTGCTCTTTCCTCTACCCAATATTTTCTTTCTCTCTCTTTGCCTTTTTCTCACATAAAGATTGGAGATGATTTGCCCTTTCAAAACTGATTTTCTGTGACTTTTCCAGCCTTTCCACTTCCCTATAAATGCTGTTTTCCAAGATTCCTTCTAAAAAGTTTTCTTGTCGCTACCATAATCATCCTGCTTTCTCCTCATGAGTTTTCCATTTGCTCCCAATTCTAGGAGAACTGATTAGAATACAGAATTCAGAAACAGTTTCCATATTCACATCTTTCTTTAGTGCCAAGTAGGAACAACAACCGTCTTCCATAGTTCAGCTTCTCAACCACCCTTTGTTTTCAAACTCAACCATTTGAAGGCACAAGTGCGGTCTGGTGAATGCATGTTTCTTAAGATCTTCAGATTGGGTGAAACCGCAATTTTCTGAGTGTCCATGAACATTCAGAAGAGGAATTCTTGATTTTAGCTTTCACAAAGCAGGCGTAGTGACCACAGTACAGAAGTGTGTCGTAACGGTGGTTTTACAAAGCAGATTTCTTACCCTTGACCCATTTCATTTATCATCAGTCCTTACTCTGCCCAGTAGTGTGAGATGTTAAGACTGGCTGTGCATGCTGACACCACACAAAGCAACCTTAACATACAATGGGAAAAATGACAGTTGTTCCATGACCTTCAATATGTCTTGTTAAAATATTAAAAACTCTCTTAAGGTTAGTTAGAAATACATAGAGAAAATTAAAAAAATAGATATTGATTTAGTACATTGTCATTTAAAATGTACACAGTGAAGATGGAAGTGTTGGTACGCCTGGGTGGCTCAGTTGGTTGAGCATCCGGCTTTGGCTCGGATCATGATCTCGTGGTTCATGGGTTCGAGCCCCGTGTCGGGCTCTGTGCTGACAGCTCAGAGCCTGGAACCTGTCTTCGGATTCTGTGTCTCCCTCTCTCTCTGACCTTCCCGTGCTCATGATGTCTCTCTCTCTCTCTCTCTCTCTCTCTCTCAAAACTAAATAAAATATATAAAAAAAAGAGAGAGTATGGAAGTGTTTCAGTTCTTTGTAAAAACCTACCAAGAGTGTTTTGAACAGTGCCTTCCTGTCCCCATGTAACATACGATATAAAGTGAATACATTTTCTAGGCTTTGGTGAGTTGTCATACTCTTTTCTGGGTTTGGATCAGCTTCTAATGCTATGAACTGTATTGAAGAGTCCCTTCACCACTAGGTGTTCTGCCTGTGCCATTTCCTCTGGCAATCTTCATCCTCTTTGTCTCAGCCATTTCCCTTTTTGGTGCCGATAACTGTGTCTTCATGGAGTCCCTCTGGCTCAAGAGTCTCCACATTCCCACGATCACTCAATCATTTCTTCTATAACTCTACTTATGTTGTGCCGGAATTTCTCCACCAGCTTTATCATGTTTCATTTCCTCACTTCGCTTTCATCTTTGATGGCCAACTGCCTCTTCCAGTGGGGTCTATTTTCATGAAATGTCATTTGGGCTTATCACTGGGAGATGAGGCAACACAAGTACATACTTTGCTGGTGTGTGTGTGTGTGTGTGTGTGTGTAAGAGCACACGCCCGTGCACGCTAAAAGGTGTACAGTGACCAATCACTGACAGACTGAAAGGGATGATGGGACCAGGGATCATGATTCGCACCTGTTACTTAGAGCAATCTATGGACCAATGAGCTAGCAGCAGTTTGCTACTACTTGGTCAACATGCAGTTAGTTGGTCAATATCAGGTGGTAACTGACATTGGAACCATTTTGTTGGAGGACTGGTGCTATTGAACTTAACTGTGGAACGAAAATTCGTGCATATTGGAACTGTTTGAAGCAGGGACTGTCTGTACAGGCCAATCTGACTGCTCAAAGAAAACAGCTGCTGTAACTTACCATAAAAGCCTGAAGTATCTCCCATTGGAAGTGGGGTCAGGATTTTTCTAGGAGGGATTAACTTTGAAATCGACATGTCCTTTGTAGGAGCTTGATATATGGTAGAATTCTTATATGGTTACCAAATTAAGATATATTAAGATATTCAGTAGGAAGACTTTGGGGAAAAAAGAATACATTGAATTATTTCATTCACTTTTTAAAAAATACTCTAAGTAAACTTGCATCTACCTACAGAAAACTTCCAAAAGAAGATGTTATGTTTTTAAAAGTTAATCTTGGGGCGCCTGGGTGGCTCAGTTGGTTGAGCGTCTGATTTCGGCTCAGGTCATGATCTCGTGGTTCGTGGGTTCGAGCCCCGCGTCGGGCTCTGTGCTGACAGCTCAGAGCCTGGAGCCTGCTTCGGATTCTGTGTCTCCCTCTCTCTCTCTCTCTGCCCCTCCCCCGCTCGTGCTCTGTCTCTCTCTGTCTCAAAAGTAAATAAACAACAACAAAAAAATTAAAAAAAATAAAAATAAAATAAAAGTTAATCTTACAAAGGCTCTATTTTGAATACGACAATTGAAATGGATACAATCAATTGTTAGAAAACTGTCTCTAGAGCCTAAATTATTAACTGACAATTGCAAAATTGTTTACTTTTTTGTAATTGTAAGAAGAATATATTTGCATCATTATGTTTGAGGGAAAATGCAATTTTCCTGCTGAATAATTAGTAAATGGCTATGTGTATTATTATATAATAATAGCCTATATACGTTATATATTTATAAGGTATGTGTATCCTATAAATATATTAATAGATACTTTGTCTTTGGAGTTTCCTTAATAGATCTTAACTGAATATTGAATAAATATGTATGAGAACCTTAGGATGATAGCAATCATGAAGAGAATAAAGAAATGTCCTCTAGTGAAACATGACCATAATGGTATTTTCCTGGTAAGCAATATTTCATAAAAAAAGAAAACACTAAAATGGTAAGATGCTTTTTTCCCCTCTTAAGTGAATATTTTACTTTCAGGGCCTTCCTGGGGAAAATGGAGAAAAAGGAAATTCCGTGTTCATTTTAGGTGCCATTAAAGGAATTCAGGTAAGTTTTATGATCAAAGTGAGTTTAAAATGTTATTTTTCCACTAGGTAAACCCATCCAGGAAACACATCGACATATCTCTTTTGAAATGTTCCTGAATACACTGTTTTTAATCACTACACTGACTCTCTAGATGGCATCATACTTCTTGTGTGAAGACACTTGGCTTTAATTGCTATGGCTATAAAATTCCAGTACCTCCCAATCATTCTTGCAAAGTGCACCAGAGACATTTATTTCCAGGTTTCTCAGTCTTGGCGCTGCTGGCATCTGGGGCCACATAATCATTCGTTGTGGGTGTCGACAGTGTGCATTCTAAGATGTTGAACAGCATGCCTGGCCTCTACCCGTTAGATGCCGGTAGCATCCCCCCACCTAAATAATATCCCCAGATATACCAAATGTGCCCTTGGATGAGAAGCACTGAGTTAATTGTAGTTAAAATGCTGTAATGTTAATACCTACCATCCAGTATAAAAGGACTCACTGCTATTGAACTTGAAAATTATGGAAACCTTAGAGTACTCTCCTTGGTAAATTAAATGCTTTTGTGTTTTCATATGCAATGATATACAAACTTTCAGAAATAAACTCTTGAATGACCATCTGTATCTCTAATATGAGTACCATGCATGAATTAAGCAGAAGATCAGTAGATGCAAATCAAGAAGGAAAATATAGTACATTTCCAAGACATGGCCATTTCTCTTAAGGATGAATATTCTACAATATTTACGTAAAACTTAAATTTCTTCTAGTAGACCCTAAGTTTCATGCCAACCAGGATGGGCACACCTGAGTGGTGATTCCTTTCATGAGATCACAGTATTAGTTTGTAGCCTCTGAGTTACACAGCGACAACTATGCTCTTGTTTCTAGCTTTAATGGTATGTTAAGAAACTTTGCATCAAGAGGAGGGGCATTCTAGGAGCCAGTATGGTGTATTGGAAGTAGAAAACTGATCCTTACCTACCACTCTGATCTTGAGCAACCCCCTTAACCTCTCTGAGCCTCATTTTCCTTATTTGTGAAGGAAAATTAAAATACTACTATCCTGCTGTCTTCTCAGTGCTGATGATCCGTTGTAATAATTTTTTAAAAGTTTTTTCAATGTTTATTTTTGAGAGAGAGACAGAGCGTGAGCAGGGGAAAGGCAGAGAGAGAAGGAGACACAGAATCCAAAGCAGGCTCCAGGCTCTGAGCTGTCAGCACAGAGCCTGATGCAGGGCTTGAACTAACGAACCGTGAGATCGTGACCTGAGCTGAAGTCAGATGCTTAACCGACTGAGCCACCCAGGCGCCCCCCCATTGTAATAATTTATATTGCAGCACATTGTAAACTGTAACGCACTGTACAGTAGGAGTCATGATGATGATTTGTAATAGTGCAGG
This sequence comes from Cryptoprocta ferox, assembly GCA_028646485.1. Lineage (NCBI taxonomy): Eukaryota > Metazoa > Chordata > Mammalia > Carnivora > Eupleridae > Cryptoprocta > Cryptoprocta ferox. The sequence continues at coordinate 95,789,000 of CM053578.1, read as the reverse complement.
AGAAAGAAGGTGAGATAGACAGGGAGATGGATATAGAGAATTCCTCATCTTAAAGAGAAACAGAAGATCTGTAATAAAAATGGTCTGCTGATCAATAATCTTGGAGAAACAATACTTTTAGGAGCCCATAGCCACTTTACAGCCATTTGTATGGTTATTTGAAAAAACAAAACAAAACAAAACCTGAAGCGCCTGGGTGGCTTGGTTGCTTAAGCGTCCAACTTTGGCTTAGGTCATGATCTCACGGTTTGTGAGTTCAAGCCCCACATCGGGCTCTCTGCTGTAGGCGCAGAGGCTGCTTTGGATCCTCTGTCCCCCGCCTTCTCTCTGTCCCTCTCTGGCTCACATTCTCTCCCTCTCAAAAATAAAGAAAACATTAAAAGAAACTCAGAAAATCTTAAGTGTTGACAATTATGGGGAGAAGTTAGAACTCTTATATATGGCCGGTGGGAATGGAAAATGTGTAGCTGCCCTGGAAAATAGTATGAGGGCTCCTCAAAAAATTAAATGTAGAATTATGTTATGATCCAGCAATTGCATTTCCAGGTATATAGCCAAAGAAAGTGAAAGCAGGGACTCAAACAGATATTTGTTCACCCAAGTTCCTAGCAGCATTACTCACAATAGCCAAAAGGTGGAAGCAATCCAAGGGCCCATTGTTGGATGAACATTATCAACAGAATGTGATCTCTACATACAATATGGTATTATTCAGCCTAAAAAGGACAGGAATTCTGCGTGCAACAATGGGGATGAACCCTGAGGTCATTATGCTAAGTTAAGTAAACCAGTCATAAAAGGACAAACAATGTATGGTTTCTACTTATAATGAGGTTCCTAGAGTAGTCAGATTCACAGAGGCCGATAGTGGAATGAATGGTGCCTGCCAGGAGCTGGGGGGAGGAGGGACGTATTGAATGGCTACAGTTTCCATTGGGCAAGGTGAGAAGTTCTAGAGATGGTTTGCACAACGGTGTGAATATACTTAAGACTCACCGTTGTCTGGTCAACGGTGAAAAATTGAACAGCCCGCGCAGACGGCCCAGATAACTCCTGTGTGTTTTCCTCCCTTCACATCACGTGTGTTTGGGGAAGGCGGTGCGGCTCTTCTAAAGCAATGCATCGTTACTATTGCAGGGTGACAGAGGGGACCCAGGACCTCCCGGCTTGCCGGTAAGTCTCCCCGGCGGGCCCTGCGCTTCTCCTTGCTCCTCACTCCCTTTGCATCCTAGCAGGACAGGTTGCATAATTTGCAGAGCCCACCCACCCGGTGCAAAGCGAAAGCGTAGATCCCTTGTTCAAAAATTATTAAGAATTTCATGGTGATGACACCAGAGTGTTGCATCAGGCGTGAGCCCCTGTGTGACCACACAGGTCCCAGGCCCGTGAACAGTCCTGGAGTCTCAACAAGCTGCCACTTACCTTCCTCTTCTGTTTTTTAACGGTCATTTGGCATTACTCAGGTGCATACAGTCACTTAATATCTGGGAAAGTCAGTGTCCCTCTAGACTACCTAAATAATACGTGTCAAGTGCAAATGACTTTCTCTATTCTGTTCTGCCTGCTGAATCAGTAACTGTGTATTGCATTTAATGTTTTGCCCCATCTTTATCTCCCTGAAGTTTGTAAATCAGTGATTGTATTAGTTTTTGCAGTGAATCAATGTCCACAAGATTAAAATTGACACCAATCATGCCTCCAAATGATTAACCTATTATTTTGCTTGGCCGCTTCTGGCTGTAGAGAGGATTGCTTTCCCACATTGCTTTCCTCACTACCCCTGAAGCTCAGTCCGACGTAATCAATGAGATACCTTCCTGTTGCTATTAAAATAAATACCAGTTTTTCATCTCCTAGAGACAGGGATTTCTTGCACACTCGTAAGTCATTTGACATGGGCAGAGTTGGTGGGAGAACAGAGAGCCTCTCTCCACACATCTGGGAATGCACAGCTATAGCCCTTCCTTGTGAATGTGCATAGAATTATGCTATAGCATACATGGTACCGAAAATTGTTTGTGACTGAATCACCTTAATCTTGAATTGGGGGCACTTCTATTCACATTGATCTGATTAGGCCTGTCTTTTATATATATATATATATATATATATATATATATATATATATATATATAGTTTATTTATTTTTGAGACAGAGAGAGACAGAGCACGAGTGGGGGAGGGGCAGAGAGAGAGAGGGAGACCCAGAATCCGAAACAGGCTCCAGGCTCTGAGCTGTCAGCACAGAGCCTGACACGGGGCTTGAACCCATGAACTGTGAGATCATGACCCGAGCTGAAGTCGGACGCTTAACCAACTGAGCCACCCAGGTGCCCCAATAAGGCCTGTCTTAAAAATATATTAGAGTATAAATACATTCATTGTATAATATTCATTGTTATTAGCTAATATAAATATTTTAAAAAGCATCTTGATATGTATCAATGTTATAACATATATAGAATTTAGGAGGACCTGGTAATACGTTTTTGTTCTCTACTTTTGCCATTAGGAGATTTATGTATAAACAAGTAGATGGATCTCTGGGTCTTAATTTAATCCTAAATGTAAGAGTTGGTCACACCTGCCAGACTGTTGCTGTCATGTAGTTATGTAGCTCTGTGACCCCCCTTTTTAAAAAATATTTATTTATTTTTGAAAGAGAGAACATGCATGTGTGCACACACATGAGCAAGTCAGGGGCAGGGAGAGGAGACACAGAATCTGAAGCAGTCTCCAGGCTCTGAGCTGTCAGCACAGAGCCCAACATGGGGCTCAAATTCACAAGCCACGAGATCATGACCTGAGCCAAAGTCAGACACTTAACCAACTGAGCCCCCCAGGTGCCCTGCTCTGTGCCCTTTTAATGGCGCGTCAGCTGCCTGTGAAGCTGTTCCTGCTATAGGGCCGACATGTCAGGGACTGATTTCTCTGGAGATTTTTGATCCACCTTGGATTACATGCAGCTCTTGCTGTGAACCATGATTTTGAATTTGGGTAACTAATGCACTGATTGCTCTCATGTTTAGGGATTTAGGGGTGCAAGAGGACCAGCGGGCCCAATGGGACATCCGGGAGAGCCTGGGTTCACAGTAAGTACAGCACTGCTCATTCTGGCCCTGAAAAAAAACTCAGCCTGGATGTTTAAATAAAGCAAAAGCAAAAAAAAAAAAAAAAAAAAAAGGCAAATTGCAGCCTTGGGTTGGGCAGGCACAAGTGGGTTATTTGAGAGTTACCACCTGATGAATCTGCATACACCACCCCCCTCCCCCCACCAAGTGTGAGTTTGTCTTGAAGCAGGGGTCCCTGGGAAACAAGCCATGAGGGGAAACAGCCAGCGGGGTTTCAAAGTTCAGGGTTTCAAAGTTCAGGGTTTCCTAAAGAGGACCTTGAGGCCACCCAATGCAGACATACGGTGATTTCTGTGACTGATACTTGATTTGTGCATTTTTACCACTGATTTAGGGTGCTCCGGGCCATCCTGGGAGACCAGGCTTGAAGGTGGGTGGTCATGAGTAAGATACTACAAATGCAGACTGTCCGTGTATCATGAGATGAGTGCCCACAGAGATTTGTCAGAATTACGTCTTTCCCTTATTAGACTTCCCCAAATATTTAATAAACTTCAATTAATTGCTTAACCAGAAGTCTTACTTGCTTGTAATTACCTTTTAAATATTCAAAAGCAATTACCTTTTTTTTTTTTTTTCCTTTTCTTTCCCAGGGTAATCCTGGCGTGGGAGTGAAAGGGCAGATGGGAGACCCGGTAAGAATCCCGTTTTGCACGGAGGAGCAGATGTTCAAGTGTACATGCTGCTGGGGACAGGGGGAGGGGGAAGCTGTTCTGATTATCACTTAAACCGTGTTCATTATCCAGTCACTGCCCAGTTTTATGGCTCAGATCCTTCTTTGCTGAATTATTATGACAACATTACCCTTGACTATAAAATGACAGTCCGACAAAACGTAACTAAAATTAACTAAAAAAATTAATGACAAAAATTAACTAAATTCAAGTTAATGTATATGACACGTTTTACCCCAGCAAAAAGACAGTGAACATTTCTGAGAATTTAGTATATCCAGCCTAATAGTTGGTTTAATTACTGATTTGCTTGGCTTACCTTCGCAAATTTCCTCAGAATCCTTAACTCCACACATAAATAAAAATATAAACACCTGGAACCAAAAGCATTTAGCAACACAGCCTCCCACTCTTCTCCCGCCTCACACCTATCTTCACCGTCCCTCACCCCTTCCTCCCTCACACCCCAGTCCTTTCTCCTGAGGCATGAAACCCAGCAAAGATAAGCTTTAGAAAGGTATTTTAAGATGGTAGGTGTTTTAAGATGGTAGCTCATCTGGAAACAATCTGAATGTCTAATCATTGGTAAGTGGCTTGTGCCACACCGTGGGCAAGTAGATATTGAGCGTCTGCTCTGCCAGGCTAAGATCGTGCTAGATGTGGGGATTTAGCAAAACTGTCCTGATCCCCGCTCTCGTGGAGTCCCAGTGTGGTTGGGTAAGTTATGGTACAGCCATTTCACAAAACGACTCCATTGCCCAAAATACACTGGAAGACTTCATGATGTGCAGACCAGACATGCCTATGACATAATGTGGCTCAGAAAGTACAGGTTACTAAAGTGTAAGGTCAGTTAAAACAACACAACAGGGGTGCCTGGGTGGCCCAGCTGGTTAAGCGTCTGACATAGGTTCTGGTCATGATCTCAGAGTTCATGGGTTCGAGCCCCACATCAGGCTCTGTGCTGACAGCGCGGAGCCTGGAGCCTGCTTCGGATTCTGTGTCTCCCTCTCTCTTTGACCTTCTGACCAACCCCCGCCCCGTGCTCGGTCTCTCTCTCAAAAATAAATAAACATTAAAAGAATAAGCATGGTTATATTTACCAGTGCATGTTATTCCCTTGCGTATGTATTGTTTGGGCATTTGTTCAATCATTTATGCACATAACATAATGCTTCAGAGCAGCTGCTGTAACAACACCGTTAAGTACTGGGTACACCAAGGAAAATAAGCTGAGGTCCCTAACCTGGTTTTTCTGTGGTTTCCAGGTATAAGTAGGGATTGAAGTATTGGCTCTATTATTTCATTTAAATTGGAAATAGTGTTCTTCTTCCCCAAATCCCACATAACAGAAACATTAATGGCTTAATTATTATATATTTGAGAGTCTTCTCTGTTCCACTCAGTGTAGTAAGTACTAAGCATTTTAAGTGCATTATCTATTTAATAAAATAATAATACTTTGAAGTAGACAGCGTTATAACTAACCCCCATTTCACAGAGAAGGAAGGTGAGATTCAGAGGAATCAAGGAAACAAAGGCTAGGTAGGGGAGATTTTAAGGAACTTATCCAAAACGACAGTCAGTAAGGGCCTAGTTTGCAAACATAGGTGACCGGCTCTATCACCTGCTCTTAACTATGTCTAAGTGCAGAATAATAGAAATATTCAAACAAGTAAAAAAATTATCTGCTAATTAAGGGTGAGAATTTTTGGGTATATTATGTCAAACCCAATTCAAGGGACATTTTATTCCCAAGAGAATAACATTTCTAATGACATAAATGACAACTTTTGGCTAATTATTTTATACAGAGAGTTTAAACATATTATCGAAAACAAGTTAGAAATAACCTAAATCTAACTAGAGTGGGATGGCTTAATAAATGACAGTGTATCTTATGTATATATTATTGTATAAACACTAAAAATCAGGTTTTTGAAGAATTTGTAGTATAATTGGAAAATGTGCAAAAAATAGTATTCTAAAAGAAAAGTATAAAATTATTTTAAAATTAAAAATTTTAACAAAATGTAAAAATATAAACTATATTGTGTATTTTAAATTATGTTTATATATTTTGTATAGCATTTTGATTATATTATATTTTAAATTGTATTTAATACATAATTTGAACACATACATGTACGTACATAGGTACGTTATTCATATACAGGTCTGTGTATAGATACATACACACAAGCACACATACCACAAAGAACTAAACCAAAGTTTTAATAGAGATCTCTGATGAAAGGATTATGAATCACTTATACTTTTAACATTTATTTTTTAATTTTAATTTAATTTTTATTTTGATTATGATTTTGATTGATTTTGATTTTAAGTAGGCTCCATGCCCAGCATGGAGCCCAACGTAGGGCTTGAACTCACGAACCTGAGAGCAAGACCTGAGCTGAGATCAAGAGTTAGACACTCAGTTGACTGAGCCACCAGGTGCCCCTAGTTTTTTTGTTTTTTTCATTTTTGTTTCTGTTTTTAAATTTTATTTCTAATGATAAGTATTATTACTTGTGAAAAAATAAATAGTTTAAATTACATGATGTATTTGCCATGATTTTTATTTTAAATTCATGAGACACAGGATTGTATGCATTATATCACCATACATGGGTGAAAATCTTCTTTGTTTCAAACTTTATTTCAAAATAAAGTTAATATGAAATTCCTATTTTCCTGATTTTTTTTAAGGGTGAAGTTGGCCAGCAGGGTTCTCCTGGACCCACCTTATTGGTACAGCCACCTGATTTTTGTCTGTACAAAGGAGAAAAGGTAATTCCCAATCCATATGTTGCCTTGATAAAGTAGTAACAGCCAGCATTCTCTGAACATGAACCTGTGCCAGCAAACTGCTGAGCGCCTACAGGCATTCCTGCATCAATCCCAAAGCAACCTTAACAGGATGCGTACTGTTATTAACCCCATTGTACAGACTTGGAAAAGTTACCAGTGTTGTCAAGTTTATTCAGTTGCTGCATCACAGACCCAGTGTGGGCTGCTAAATTGTGACATGTCCTCTAGAATATAGTGCCCCATTGATACTGTCTTTGATATACGGGCTGAAAGGACCCCTGGAAGTCCACTTGTCCTTGAGATATTACATATAGGCTTGACGTTTTGATAACTGACAAGGTAACAGGTATGTAGAGCTGGACATGTAATAGACGTTTGGCAAATATCACTTCCTCTGTCAGCCTGCGATGCTGACGTTACAAATGCCACACACAGATTCTGCTGTCAGTTTTTAATGACTGGGTTAAATTCCACTGACGTGCTCAAAATGAGCCACTCCTCTCAATGGCTGCATTCCCAGCTTGCATCTGATGCCCCGGTCCCGTGGCAGTCATGTCCCCTGCACCCCATGACACTACACCTTTCACACAGAGCAGGTCTGAATAGTGGCAGGTTTAGAAGCACACCTGGACCTTACTTGCTCATAAGCTACCGTTGAAGAGTAATCCTTTATTTTGAAAATTAGTGAAATGGTTGTTGAAAGAGGTAATTTCTGAAAGAGATGGAATTCAGTATGTTAAATAATAAGCCAGATAATAGTCATTATGATTTTTAGGGCATCAAAGGAATGCCTGGTGTAACCGGACCTCCAGGACCACCAGGACCCAAGGTAATTCATTGGAATACGTTTTTTTTTTATATGTATGATATGCCATATTAATTAAAAAAATTTTTTTGGCATGGGTCTTTATCATTGCTGTAAATGCTAATGTACGTTACTAGAAGTTTTCCCTATTTTATCATAATCCTGTAGGGCATCCATTCTAAAGTACTTATTTCCTTTAAGCTGCTGACACTAATTCTTAAACATCATTTTGCTTTTGAGTTCTTGTTGCTGAAATATTGCTGCTTGAATGCCTCTGAATGTTGTCATCTCTTTAAGGGAGAACCTGGATTTGGGGCCAAAGGAGAGAAGGGTATTCCTGGGTTCTCAGGACCTCGGGTAAGGCTCGTCCATGCCATCCCTGCTGCCCCTAATGTCAGTGAGTTGGCTTTCTCTGTCATATTTTTACAAAACTAGATCAATATTTCTAAGAACTCAAAAGTGGAGATTTTCTCAAACAGGAACACTGTATTTTGGGTAAGAATGATGTAATAGCTACATATCCCAACAAAACATCCCTTCTGTTGACATCATTTAGATTAAACCAGGCAAGCAGGAGATAGAATTGGTGGGAAGGAACAGGATTGTGCCATTTCCTGTGTGGTTCAGTATCCGTGCAATTAGCAGCTTGGAATTGTTCATTTAAGCCTATTGATAAAAGAGGGTACTGATCTATGGGCAGTAGCTACAAAAAAATACATCATCAGGCCTCAAACATCACTACACACATCACCAATGGGATAATCACTGATAGAGTCGCTGTGGGGGCTAGACCCCCTGTGGGCAAGGGCATTGAGTTTATTTGGTTCCACACTCCGTAGTTAGTGGGACAACATTGACTTCCATGATAATTTTTATTGCTGATAATGCACAGAGTACCTATTAATCTGTAGACAAATTATACTGCAGTGATTCCAAAGAAATTTGCCCAGTGCAAGCATTAGACTAAGTAAGTTAAAACACAAGAACAACAACAACAAAAATGTGTTCTCAATTTATGACATTGGCAAGGACATGCATTTTAAAAATAAAATTAAAGATCAGTTAAAATAGCAAATGTTATAAAGAAACAATCTACTTTATACATATTTCCTTTTATTCGGCTACCTTTGGAGACGAGATTGAATGTCCATATAGCAGTTTCATAAGGTGAAAAACAATGCATTGAACTGGTTTGAGCACTTTGATTTAATTCTGCTTGTGTTGATTTTTGTGAATTTATTAGGGTGACCCTGGTTCCTATGGATTGCCAGGTTTTCCAGGATTAAAGGTAAATGTACACAATTATAGACATGATAAGTACATTTTAATTCATAAATACAATTCAGTGTCATTCAAAAATTGTACTAGTAATGGCATGCAAGTATGCACACAGTAATTGGAAAAAGAAACACATTTATTTTATGAATTGCATGATCTAGCTGTAGGTGTAAAAACTAACTTACAAAACTATATGAAACAATCCAAAAGCAGTGATAAGACTCTGCACAGAATCTCAGTGAGCATGTGTTATTCAGATTAAACAAGAGTGGGATAATTTGTCACCCAGTCACATTTTTAAAATTTACTTATTAAAAAAATTTTTTTTGAATATTTATTTATTTTTGAAAGAGAGAGAGAGAGAGCAGGGGAGGAGCAGAGAGAGAGGGAGACACAGAATCTGAAACAGGCTCCAGGCTTTGATCTGTCAGCACAGCGCCCAACGCAGGGTTCAAACTCACGAATCATGAGATCGTGACCTGAGCCGAAGTCTGATGCTTAAGCAACTGAACCACCCAGACATCCCTCACATTTTTTTAAAAAAAAGCATGTTTGTGGTTATTTGTAGGGGGAACCAGGACTGTTTGGAGATCCTGGATCATTTGGATTTCTTGGCCCAAAGGTAAAAAAAAAAACAAAACAGGCTTATTTGAGGATAGCCTGATAAAATTCTATATCCCTTATGTTAACTAATTTATTTTAAAAAAATATTTGAAAGAATCATTGAGAAACATAACTTTGGAAACTACAGAGTTAATTGTGTATATATTATTTCAATGCATGTTGTAAATGATTATATTTTACATTTGAGAAATGAACCTTTTGAAGGTGAATAATAATGAAAGTTTCAAAAATTCCATGGGGATCGGCTAGTATCCCAATTAAAATCAGAGGGAATTGTGGAGAGCTCTCTGCTTTCACCGCTGCATTTTTTCTTTCCTTTGCACCTCTGTGACCTCACATCCAGCCATGGTAGCATAAGGGGGCCACAATATTTGCTATTAAAATAAGATGTAGATTCAGATTTTGTAGGTGAATAGACTATTTATCCCAGAGTGCCAAGTTCGACATGAATGCTCATAGTATATCTAAGAAACTTCCTGGTTTCAGAGGTATCTAATTTATGGGCATGAAAAAAAAATTTGGAGTTATTTTTTTTTCCTTTTATGAGAGTTTTGCCACTTGGTCATTTCCTTTTGCTTGTAGGTAGAGGTGGGATGCTTCTGTTATTCCCAGAACTCTGTGCACCATTCTTTTTTCTGGTCAGCTTATAAGCTTAATTTCTCATATGAATGCACTCTTGGTCCTTCTAAGATTTAGTTACAGGCAACATGAGAAAAATATTAATATTTCTAAGGAAAGTGTATGAATGACTGATTTCAGGGGGACCCTGGAGATCGCGGGTACCCAGGACCGCCAGGTGTTTTGGTAACTCCACCTCTTCCGCTCAAAGGTTTGTGTTTAGCTTGGTTCCACCATAAATTATTAGGAAATGGGATTTGGATGGCCCTGACAGAAGGGTCTGGCCCAGTATTTGCATATTTGGCAAAGGCTAAATCCATTGATTTTAGCAAGAATATGTAATTTACAAGTGCAGGTCGATAAATGCATCTGGACCATTTCTGTTGGCATAAGAATCCAAATATTATTTTTTTTTAGTATGTAAGCTGTATGCAGAGATTTTTGTTATGTCACCTTTCCAATTGTAATTGCTAAAAAATGTTTCCAAACCATCTAAGACCTACCATGATGCTGCCTCCAAGAAAAAGGTGACCCAAGTCAGTGAGAAAGATGGTGCTGCTCAAAGTTCATGTGTTTGCAGAGAAGAGATCTAAGATCCTGCATTTTTTTAAGTTTATTTATTTATTTTGAGAGAGAGCACGTGTGAGAGAGAGAAAGCACGAGCGTGAGTGGGGGAGGGGCAGAGAGCGATGGAGAGAGAGAATCCCAAGCAGGCTCCGCAGAGTCAGCATGGAGGCCACCGCGGGGCTCCATGTCACGAACTGTGAGATCACAACCTGAACCAAAATCAAGAGTCGGATGCTCAATCGACTGAGCCCCTCAAGCGCTCCTAAGATCCTGCATTTCCAAATGTGGCAAGACATTGCAAGAACAATCTCTTAGTTATACTCAACCAAGCCTCACAAGAAGTAATTGTGTATGAATTTTAAAATGTATATATACGTTTATTACATTGACACATGTTGTTGTTTTGGGCAGGCCCTCCAGGGGATCCGGGGCACCCTGGCCGCTATGGAGAAATGGGGTCTGTGGGACCACCCGGTCCCCCTGGACCCTCAGGACCACCAGGGGAAACCTGTGCAGGTAGAAATCCACTGACCTTTACACACCAGGTTTTCTACATCCTCATCCTCACTGGAGGTCCTCAACTGTAGCTGATACTGAGGCCAACTTGGAGCATCTCAATTGATGGCCAACCCAACCCAGATCAAGAATGTTGGGCATTCTGGAGCATGGACCTAGGCATCTGCCGTTATAAAAGCACCTCTTATTTCTAATGTATAGCTCGGCTAAAGAACCACTGAACTCAAACCAATTAATGTCTTACTTGGAGGAAATCCAGGTTTCTTGGCTGTACTTCAGAAATATTCAGTCAGCATCTCAGGGGTGTGGTGAGGACTATGTGTATATAAGAGGCATCCCGCAAGATTGTCACAGGCTGATAAGATTTGGAAACTGGTGCCAGGCTCAAAGTGCTTTTTCAGGTCTTTTCATCCCCTTGGAAAGGCTCTCCCTGTTGACATCTATTTGTTAAAATTGAGTTCCTCTTCATGAAAGATGGAAACACAAATTGTGAATTACAAGATAAAACTGTGATTCAGCCTTTGATTAAGAACCAAAACTAAAGCAAGAGTCCTCACCTCCCCCCCAAATCTCTATCCCCTCCAAAACAAAACAAAAGAAAACAAAACCTTACAGCTGATGGTAATAGTTGAGGAAACGCCTGGGAAAGAATTCTATTGTTATAGGACTTTGAATTTCTTCAAGTGCGGTGCTGGTTAATATTCCCAAGTAAGGTTAGGAATAGAAGTATAGAGGAGATTTGCATTCTGGGAACTCAGGAGAACTCATTAAATGTATGAGGAGAAAGTCTTGATAGACGTAATTTTACCCAGTCTGTGTCTCTTGTTATATTTACTGAGAAGGAGTGAGAAGTTTCCTGACATTCATCTGTTAACTACAAAGTTCTTGAATCTTCTACGAATCTAGCTTCTACTTTGTAGGATCTGATAACGGACCATAAAGATGGCAAAGTTGTGTTTAGTTGATTTAATCTGTAGATACTGTAGGCTTGGCTTCATTGACCCAGGACTACATAAGTCGTGTAGAGACTACTCAGTTGGTCAGGAATTATTAGCCTCTGGTCTGAGATTCTTCTTTGGGGCTTATTTATAATAAAATAGTGGCTCTAGCAGATTGAAATCAAAACCCAGTGGGAGTAAGCAACACATATCTCTAGGAGATTGAAAACCAAATATAACAGAAAGCCTCTTAATTCCACAAGATTTTTTTAAAAAAGAATTAACCCAATGGCTTTCAATTTTGACTACAATCTATCATAAAAAATACATTTAATATTATATGGCATTTACATTACATTGAACAATATATGTATCCGTATATACATATGATTGAAACACAAATTTCACAAGATAATACCTTTTTGGACATGATGCGACTCTTTTGTTCTGAAAAAAATTTTTTAAATGCTGGTCACAACTTCATGCTATCAGGTCCATCCAATGACCGTGGAGGTTTGGAGACGAGTCTTAGGAATGACATGAAGCGAAGGTGACAGCCACGTCCACAGGGGCACATTTCACTTAAGTACACCAATGTTTATAGCCTTTGTCATAGATATTTTATAATCATCTAAAATATTTATCATGAGATAAGCAGGGTTTTGGAGTCAGATACCTGCGACTGAATCCCGGCCTTGCCACATAGTGTAGTATACTGAAATAGTTATGTGTTTACACTATGGACTGAAAACATTCTAGGTTCTACCACATACAAGCAGTGTGATTTTTTTTTAGCATCTTTATTTTATTTTATTTATTTTATTAATTTTTTTAAATTCACGTCCAAGTTAGCATATAGTGCAACAATGATTTCAAGAGTATATTCCTGAATGCCCCTTACCCATTTAGCCCATCCCCCTCCCACAGCCCCTCCAGTAGCCCTCTGCTTGTTCTCCATATTTAAGAGTCTCTTATGTTTTTGCCCCCTCCCTGGTTTTATATTATTTTTGCTTCCTTTCCCTTATGTTCATCTGTTTTGTATCTTAACATCCTCATAGAAGTGAAGTCATATATTTGTCTTTCTCTGACTAATTTCACTTAGCATAATACCCTCCAGTTCCATCCACATAGCTGCAAATGGCAGCATTTCATTCTTTTTGATTGCCGAATAATACTCCATTGTATACATACACCACATCTTCTTCATCCATTCATCCATCGATGGACATTTGGGCTCTTTCCATACTTTGGTCATTGTTGATAGTGCTGCTATGAACATTGGGGTGCATGTGCCCCTTCAAAACAGCATACCTGTATCCCTTGGATAAATACCTAGTAGTGCAATTGCTGGGTCACAGGGTAATCCTTTTTTTAATTTTTTTGAGGAATTTGAGGAATTAACTGTTTTCCAGAGCGGCTGTACCAGTTTGCATTCCCACCAGCAGTGCAAAAGAGATCCTCTTTCTCCGCATCCTCACCAACATCTGTTGTTGCCTGACTTGTTGATTTACAAACAGTATGATCTTAAGCATTTACTAAACCTCTCTGTGCCTCAGTTTTCTCACCCTTAGAGTGCAGTTCTTGTTAGGGTTGAAGGAAGTAATATGTATACAGTTCTTAGAATGCCATTAGCCACGTTAGCTATTATTGGTCTAAATTTCTGTACCTTATCTATAAGGTACAAACTTTGCAAGACTGTTTGAGGAGTAAGGATAATGTTTGAAAATATATGCGAAGCCCCAGCATATATGCACATGGCAATGAATGCCATTAATTTAGCTAGTGTGCCACCTACTGATTGCTGACAAGGTTTCTGTTTATTGCTGAATAAATTACCCAAAACCTAGTGTCTTAAAACAACAATCAGTATATTACCCCTCACTTTGTAGTTCAAGAATTCAGGAAGGGCTACGCTGAGGAAGTCTAGATTGGGATGTTCATAGCCATCCTATGCCTGCTACGGGTACATGAGGACTGGCTGGGCATCTCTGTCCTCTGTCTTTCCTGTAGTCTCATGGCCTCTCTGTCTGGCTCTGTACTTATTTAGGCTTCCTTATAGCATGGTGGCTTCAGATCTGTGATATTTCTTCTATGGTGAATCAGGATTCCAACCTCAAGCATTTCAGCTCACAAGGCAGAAGCTGAATCATCTTTAATGACCTAGCCATGGTCTTTATATATAGTATCACTCCTGCTGTACTTTGTTAGTCCAGATAATCACAAAAGCCCATCACATTCAAGGGGAGGATGAGAGCTACCATGGCAGCCATCTTTGGAAACTGCAATCTTCCACAGAGAGATTTATGCTCAGGAAGAAGATGCTATGAGAAGTGGCCACTCTCACAGGAAGGCTTGCAGCTGTCTTTAGGCAAGGCCCCCAGGAAGGGAGTCAGATGTCACGAGAAAGTAAGATTTAGCTTTTACTCGCTTTGACCCCTGAGCACACTGAATATCTCAATATTCATTGAGGGTGTGTAATTACCAGGCATTTATTGCACTAAGATCTTTACATGAATTATTTTATTTAATCCTCATAACAAGCCTCTGAGTAGATACAGATGATTAAAGAAGTTCAGTAACTTACTTAAGTTCATGTGGCTGGAAAGAGAGAGATCGGGTTCTAATACAGCACCACTATCCCTCCCCTAACCTAGCTTGTTATGAAACAAGGTATTCTATGTTTTATGGAGATGATATGTGAGTCCGTATTTTTATTCACTACATGTGCTAATATGTTCATCCAGATTATTTTTAACCAAAATTATCACAGTGGAAAGATTGAAAAATAATTCTGATTAAATACTATGTATTTTTTTCTCTAATAAACCCTAAATAATAGGGAAAAGGTCAGAAAATCTGATTCCTCAATATTTCCACTTGTGGGCTTATTTCAAAGAAGGTGAGGTATCCTTATGGCTGGGAAGTCAAGTTAATTTTGAGTATATATTTTTTTCATTAAAAAATTTTTACAGTCTAAGGAAGAATGTACTGATTTTGATTTTTTTCTAATCAAAAAGGTTTACTCAGAGAGTTACATGTGGTTTTCATTCTCAATTTCCTTTGGAGGCATGATGGGACCCCCTGGGCCAAGAGGGTTTCCGGGTCATCCGGGATTTCCAGGGGCAGCCGGTGTCCCCGGGAGAGCTGATGCCACTCCGGGGAAACCAGGGGACCCCGGACCACCTGGGTTGCCCGGAGCTCCAGGACTGCAGGGCCCTCCAGGATCAGATGGTAAAGTGCTCCTCCTCCATGTTCATTGGCATTTATGTTGCATGTGGTATCTGTGATGTCCTTCAGAAAATGTGACTTTCTAAATATTTGTTAGCATTATCTAATATGTCAGGAGCCAAGTTAGTATGATTAATAATACAAAAAAGTAGACTGATGTTGGATATCACATCAGCTAAAGCATATGAAAATATTTGGTTGAGGATTTAAGAGTGAATGACAGAGTTTTGTAAATTACTACAACTTTTATTTTTTAAATGTGGATTTAATTTTTATCAGAGTTATAGATAGAGTTGGATTGGAGTCAGATAGTTCTATGAAGCCCGTTGTGAAGAATTGCTGTCCCAGGCGACCCCTTCTCTGGTTCCTTCCTCCCCACGGGCAGTTATCTTCGCCCAAGTCATTGGAATCTTTTTTTTTATTTGCCTCTCTAGTGCCCTTCAATGTGCTTGTATTGCTATTTCTTTTTTTTTATTTTTATTTTTGAATGCTTATTTATTTTGGCGGGGGAGGGACAGACAGAGAGGGAGACACAGAATCTGAAGCAGGGTCCAAGCTCTGAGCTGTCAGCACAGAGCCCAAGGGCAGATCATGACCTGAGCCATAGTCAGATTCTTAACTGGCTGAGCCACCCAGGCGCTCCCTTGTATTGCTATTTCTAAATTCTTGACTTTGAGACTTATCTTTTGACTTCCTTCCATAGAAGATGCAATTAGCTCTTTCAGTCCCTCCTCACCAGATATATGCACATTTTCTACTCCCAAAGCCTATTCAGTATAGTTATTATCTTAATTTTGACTACATAAAAGTATCCAGTAGTTACACTGAATGGTTACATAAATGCTGTTCACCAGTCAGCCATATAATAATATATGTTATTACTTTTCTAGGATACCATTTTGTTAATACTGTTAACTACTGTTAATAGTAGTCTTGTTTTCTTTGTGTGTTTGCTTGGTTTTCAATATACGTACTGCGAATTTAACCTCAAACCATCTAGAATTGCATAAATTTCCATGCTAACTCATTAAATATTTTATCAGTATTATCTCTTTGAATAAATCTCTCCTGGAGCTTTTTAACCTGTTCAGATTAGGTCAGGTGGCAATTTTAAGCTGTCTCAGATACTGTCTCAAGATCTTCCTTTACCATTATCCTGGGAATTCTTTCTCTTTTTCTCTGGCTTTGTATCTGTTTCCCTGTGTCTCTGTTTCTCCCTCTCTCCCTCCCTTGTTACCTACAACTCACATATCTCTGTCATACTTATATCTCATATATCCATCATCATGCGTCCTGAGAAAAAGTATACTTTACCTGTCTCAAAATGCCTTTATTCTACTGGGGAATTTGGTAGAGAGTTTGGCTGAATATAAAATTCTAGATTGGAAATATATTTTTCTATGCATTGTCCATTGTTTTCTAGAGTTGTTACTAAGAAGACCAGTGACATTTAGATTCTTGATCCTTTGAGATCTGTTTTCTTTTTTTCCCAATGACCTTGAATTTCACAATGACTTGCCTCTGTGTAGGCACATCTGCATTTATTCATAGGCACTCAGTAAGCTAGTTCAAGCCAACACAAATCCTCCATTTCTGGAAAAATTTCTTGAGTTTTTCTCCGAAGATACTTTCTCTTCCATTTCCCCCGTTTTCTCCTTCTGAATTCCACATATTTGCCTGTTAGAGAATCCACCCTATATCTCTTTAGTCTTTTTCACCTTTTTATTTTTCTGTAACACTTTCTGGTAGACTTCCTCAACTCCATTTTACATCTCTACTCCAGAATTTTTCAATTTCTACTTTCATAATATTTTTTTTTCATTTCTAAGGGTTTTGTTGTTGCTATTGTTCTGTTTTAATGTTTTCTTTAAAAAGTTTTAGGTTTATTTATTTATTTTGAGAAAGACAGTGACAGAGTGAGTGGGGGAGGGGCAGACAGAATCCCAAACAGGCTCCGTACTGTCAGCAGCCGGGCTCGAACTCATGAAGTCATGAGATCATTACCTGAGCCAAAACCAAGGGTTGGACGCTTAACTGACTGAGCCACCCAGGCAACCCCTTAATCTTTTCTTTTGTGGCAGTCTGTTCATGTTTTAGGGGTGAAATGCTTTCCTTCAACTACTTTTTAAATTATATATCTTATTTCAAAGTTTTCTTCTAGCTACGTTATCTCTTTCCTCCAATTCTAAGGGGTCATAGTTGCTGCTGTAATATTTGAGAAGGGGGTCTTAGTGACTGAACTGTTTCTTGAACCAGTCATCCTGTTTGGGGCACTGTCATTCTACTTCAAGGTACCAATTCCTGACCTTTGGGAAATTTCTCACGTAAATTGTGTTCTTCGTTCGCTTTCCCCACCACCAGCTTAGGACTCAGCTTTTCAGGGTCTGCTAGGTTCTTTCACACTTTTTGCTGTTTCCTCCTCCTCCCTTTTTTTTGTCCTGTGGGCTTATACTTTTTTATAATATTCGTTTACCATTTGCTGTTTTACTGGGATTTGAGGAGAATTAAGAACTTATTGTTTATATTTTATCTGTCACCCTTAATCAGATGTCTCTGAATTTTTGCTTTTAGGAGCTTTCTTAATTTGGTAATTATTCATAATTGAAGGGGAAAAGGATACTTGCTGTACAGTTTTTTTTTTTTGGTTTTTGGTTGTTTCTTTATTTATTGTCTTTGTTTTTTGTTTTTGTTTTTGTTTTTTTTGGTTTTTTTGGTTTTTGTTTTTTTGTCCATCACCTTGCTCTACAACTCACTAAGTTGGGGTTGAGATTAGGATGGCTTTATCAATGGTTGTGGTAGCAGCAGCATGCTGTGACAATTGTATGGTCTATTTGTACATACATTCTTCTATTAGAGAGAAAGACATTTGGGAAAGGAATGGAAGAAAGCGGGCTTGAGGGGGAGATAGGAGTGCACTTGGTCTGTATGAGACATTCACAAAAACCAAGTGATTCTCTTACACTCCACCCCCCCTTCCCCACTCTAAAGTTATATATTGTAGTGTTGGGCACCCTGGACCACAAGGAATAAAAGGCAAAGTGGGTCCTCCAGGAAGAAGAGGCTCGAAAGGAGAAAAAGGCAAGTATGCATCAAAGGTAGGATTGCCTGAAGACAATACCATATGGGGGACTGGAGGCACTTATGAAGCGGACAGTAGAGCATTTCACTTCGATGTAATGCACACCTTAGTTGCCCTAACCTTGAGTGCGCCTCTTCATTATGTGCTTATGATGTGACTAGAACTTAGCAAAAGTCAAGTTTTGTATCTGAGAGTCTAAAGGAGACACTTGACTGCTGTGAAATTTGCCTCAGAGTGGGGACTTTTTTTTCATGAGGTGCTTTTTGTTCCTTGAAAGAAGCAGAGATGGGAAAGTATTCATCTTCTATTTCATGTTCTGTCTGTGGGTCCATATTTCCCAGCGTCATCAAATGCTTATGGCTCAGTGTTTCTCCACCCTAAATTGTTTGGTGCCTTTTTGACCATCTGGAACAGGTGGGTATGCGAGCATAAACACAGCTGAGTTTGACTGTCTGAAAGGTACTTTTTTAGACTAAAAGTCATGATGATTACAAAATACGTTGTAGTGAATTATCAGTTGTAATAGGCAATGCAGTCAGAATCCTTTTTCACATATTATTTTGTTTATTTGTTTAGAGTTTATGCTCTAACCCAATGTTGTTGTTGTTTTTTTGTTTCTTCAGCAGGAACCAAATAAAAGACTTTTAAACTTTTAAAAATAAGATTTCTTCTTTTTAAAGTTCCTTCAGTAAAACTGGATATCAGTTTATCAGAATGAGTTTATTAAGACCCAAGACACCCCATTTGTCTAGAAATGGTATATCTGTCCCACGTAGACCATGCCTAGGTACCCCTACACAGGGCCCCTCCCCCCATCACACATTATCAGTTATGGGAGATAAGAACCATGAACGTCAGACCCTTTTTGTTCTTATTTTAATTCTTGGTTTTGTTTCATAAACGCTTTTGGGGATTTTCTGCAGGAAATATGACAAAGCTGCCTTTTATCCTCTGTCTAGGAGACGCGGGGCTCTGTGCCTGTGAGCCCGGTCCCATGGGCCCACCAGGCCCTCCGGGACTTCCTGGGAGGCAGGGTAGTAAGGGAGACTTGGGGCTCCCTGGGTGGCTTGGAGAGAAAGGTCATCCAGGCCCTCCGGGTGCTGAAGGATCTCCAGGACCACCAGTGAGTAGCTCTTACCAGTAACAATCTTTCTCGTTAAAAGAGACAGAGATAAAATTCAACTGTAGCTCTTTCTGATTTATAGTGTGATATATATTTTATGTTTTGAAACTATATATATATTAATGACCAAGAAAATTAACTGTATTCATTCATTCATTCAACTAATATTTATTGAGCACCTACTATGTTCCAGGTGCCATTCTAGGTGCTGGGGATACAGAAGGGAGCCAAGCACAGTCTTTGCCCTCCCAGGGACTCCTGGGATTGGGAGGGACACATGCCATGTAGCAAATAGATGAGTATGTATGGCTGATGATGATAAAGGCCATCACCATCTAGTGTGGGTTGAGGGGCAGAGCTGGAGGAGATGAATCAAAGAAGTGGCTGGAGGTTATTTGGGGCAATGGAGCATGGGGCTTGGTGGGTGGGGTGGGTTTGGGCTTTTATTCTAGAAGACATGGAACAGCCAGTGGAAAGTTTTAAGAAGAGAGAGACATAATGCTCTATGGCTGACATTAGCGTTGAATGGCTCACTCTGGTAGTTCTGGTAAGAACAGACAACAGGGGACAAGGGCAGCAGGAGGGAGATGAGCTGGAAGACTGCTGCAGGAGTCCTGGTGAAATATGACAGTAGACGAATTAGCACGTTGGTGCTGGGGATGACAAGAAGTGATCAGATTCTCAATATGTTTTGAGATTAGTGCTAATAGATTGGCTGTTAGGCTGGACCTGAGATATCAGAAGAAGAAAAGTAAAGGATAAGACCCAAATGGGCAGACAACGTGAGGAGTAGGTGTGGAGTGGGGAAAGGAAGTAGTATCATTGGGGCCATCTTAAATTTGAGGTGCCGATCAGACAAGCAAGTCGAGGTGTTGAAGGGTAGTGAGATGGTATTCAAGTAAGAGATTCAGATGAGAGGTCCAAGCTGGAGATACAAACATTGGTCTTGTCAGGGTTTATGAGATATTCCGTGTCACAGAGTAGATCTGTTTTGAAATGGTTCTCATCTGATGACCATTCCAAGTGACTCGAGTTGAGGCACAGCCTTTCAGCAACTTGACTCCTCAGAATAAACTCACTGGCCCTAAGAGAATTGCTCTGGAGGCTAGACACAGCCTGCCTGTCTCCTCTCTATGGAAGAGCCTTAATCCTGGGGTGACCTGGAGCCTAACCATCAGCCCCAGTGTACTCTTTTCCATTTTCCCCAGCACATACCATGAAAATAAGGTTCCCGTCTGAGAGCCTTAAGTGAGGGTGACGGTTAGGCTCGCTCTCGGTACCACCCTCAACACACCTTGCAAAACACACTCGCAAAGTCTGCTTGACAAGAAGCTAACTCCTTAATACATGTATGTTGAATGAACACGGCTGCAGCTGTTAAGTACTTTGCATTTTATAGTCTGTTTTTATAATTCGGCATTTGAGCATAGTCATTTTTTAATAGTGGTACCTTCATTAAGAAGATGATACTGACTCTAAAATATTTTGGTGGCTTTCTCTTGAGTTGCTTCTGAGGGCTAGCATCTCTCAGTATGAATTTCGAGTTCGCCCAGGGTTGTCCTGGCTCAGCTTTATGTCATTCAGTTTCTGTAGGACTTACCTCTTTGGACAGGTTATATTTCTGATGTCTTTCTCCTGTACATGATCCTGTCCATATGACTTCTCTGCATTAAACTTCATCACAGTGTGGTCACAGCTGGGGACTAGGTCCTTATACCATGAGGTACCGTGAAAGGAGGGGGTTTGGGGGAAAAGAATGGATACACAGAGCACAGAGGAACCACAGACAATCACGGTGGGTGCTCTCACTTCATCAGACACGTCCTCTCTCAGAGCTGGTCCCTGGCCTCAGCAGCACAGAGTGGTAGGCAAGTAGAAAACAGAAAAGTGTGTTTAGGTTCTTTGCAATTTCTTCTGTGGTTAGAACAAAACTTTGTATTTATCACCATAGTCTGAGGTTGGGGGTTTCCTACCAAGATGCTGTCGTGCAAGGCATGGGGGCCTGGAGGCACGTGGACCCACCTTCAAATCCCAACTATGACATTGGCGAGCTCTACGGTCTTCCTGAGCCTCATTTATAAAATGGCTATAACAACACCTGTCTTACAGGCTTGTTGGTGAGAATTCATTGAGTAACATATTCTGAGGGCCGTAAGGGGTACACCAATGAACAAGCAGGGTCACTGCCCCTCATGAGTTGCAGAGCAAACCAAAGGTTACAGACTTGACATGGGCGAAATCTGACCTACTGGCATGTTTGGTTTTATCTTCATGGTGTTTGATTTTGTATTATTAAGATTTATGGCCGCCCTTGAGAAATTGGAAGTTCATTAACACAGGGTCAGTGCATTCCCACAGTTTCCAGGAGCTGAGAGGTAGACATGCAGGTGGGAGAGGACAGGATGCTCTTGGCTCCACACTGTCCATCCATCTGCTTCCCTTGGTAGGCACGGCCCCCGTGGGCATCTGCGGCTCAGATCCCTGCTCTAGACCATGTTTTAAACAACTAGTACACGGCTGGCAGAGAGGAATTTTTTTGTTCTGCTGAGACTTTGTTGTTGTATGAGCACATGAATTTAATGATCTCAGGTCTTGGAATAATGACTTTGTCCCAAGAATCTCTTGGATTCAACATTTCTTTCATTAAGAATCTAAGTGCCATGAAGGCAAGATGGTCTGTTGTTAACTGTTGTGTCCTTGCAACTCTGAGTGCTCCCTGGCCCTTTGTAGGTCCTCAGTGAGTGTCTCTTTAGAGAAATCCAAAACCAGTGCTGGTTGTCTATTTTTTTCCTCACTAGCTCAGCTGAGTCTGTGATCTGACTCTAGTGCTGACAATTCCATATCTGCAGAGCATTAGAGCGATTTATAGTACATTCTACGTCTCCAGTGGGTAACTAACAAGCTGCTTAGATTCCCAGGGCACCAAGGTCTTATTTATTAAGCATTCCATGGGCATTGTTCTTCTGGGGAGAAACAGGTTCACATGCTCAGTGAATGGTTTTATGTGTTGACAGTTTGTCCATCAGCAGGGCATTTTCATTATCTGCCTCGGACTGAACACTGAGTCTCATATACTTTGGGCCCTGTCATGTTGTCACTTACAACTTAGCATATACAGGAAAAATAAGAATTTAGGCAACACTCAACGCATATTAACGCTTTGTGATTTCTAAAGTTCCTTTCCTATCTAATCCAGCCCTTTCTACTAAGAAATTTGTTCTACCCACCTTTTTGATGTCACGTAGACATCATTACCCAGGGTGCTATACTACAGTAGCGCCCCCGGGGGGGGGGTTGAGTGGGTGTGTGGAACCGGTTTTTTTCTACATCAGGTGACTCCCAAGCATTTTTGCCATTTGGGTTTTTATGCCTGTTGTATATAGTTTTGGCTTCTTCACTCTTACTGCTTAGTGCTGCCATCATGCTGATCTCTACTGCTCCCTTCTTCAACTCTTAGTAGTTAACTGCTTATAACGTACCAGTTAAGCAGGTTAAGCTTGCATGAACTTGTTGGATTGTATGAAAATAAGGCAAGGTGGCATCTGTGTGGGAAAAGTAAGTGGTCTTCTCAGTCATTTTTACCTCTGTCTAACTTCTTATCTGTGTTTCTTGACTTTCAAGGTCATCCGATAAGTAACCTTAGGCTATGTATAGTGTTTCTATAGCTGTATTTAGTATGATGCTTGGCTACTCTAATATGCCGATGGTAGGTTTCCAGACTTTTGACATGGCTTAATATTCAGTAATATGTAATGCTTATAAAACCATGACCCAAACAGTGAGTCTCAGAGCAATGTTGAGGTCAAAAGATGATGAGCCTATCAGCCAAAATCGGCTGTTTACTTGCTATATAGAGGAAATATATCAACGGTAACAAAGGTTCTTATTTCCCTTCCTCTTGCCCATCAGTTTCCCTCAATATCACACACTTTTCCCTAAACCTCTGCCTTGAGCTTTAGTGGCAGCTCTTGTGGTTAACCTACCTTCCTCTTTCCTCCTCATTCTATGAATATACCCAAGGTAGTTAAAAATTTTAATTATAATTTTTATTTTGAGATCAGTTTTATGTTATGACTCAAAGAAGTTGCACAATCATGCAGAGAGTTCCCATGGACCCTTCACCCAGTGTCCCCCGTGATAGTGTACATAACCATAGTACATTGCCAAAACCAGGAAATTGATAGTGATAGACGCTTCTGTTGAATTTGGCACAGACCATTCCACAAGCTTTTAAATGCAGGTCAAGAGCCTCAGTTTTGTAAGGTAGGACCCACCTTAGAAGGCAAGGAAGAGAATGGTATCAAGAGTACCACACCAGAATAGGAAACAGGTGATTTAGAAGGAAAGAAGAGAGAGATTAAATGTTGGTGAATAACTCTTGACCCATCAAAATTACACTGATTTGTGCCTTTTGTTTCTCACCAAGGGAAAACCCGGTGCTGCAGGACCACCTGGCAGTAAAGGAACAAAGGGTGACCTGGTTGTATCAAGAGTGAAAGGTGAGGCTAGTCAATCACTTAGCTGCCTGCCATTTTTAATGAATGATACATGAGCCGTCAGTTTGCATTCATTTTTCTTGTGTCCACAGATCAATTCTATAGCAAGACACAGGACTGTTCAAATGGCTTAAAAAAATATTCCTTGCTTGGGGCTCCTGGGTGGCTCAGTTGGTTGAGCATCCAACTCTTGATTTTGGCTCAGGTCATGATCCTGGGGTCATGGGATCGAGCCCCGTGTCGGGCTCTGCCCTGAGCATGGAACCTGCTTAAGATTCTCTGTCTCTCTCTTCCTGTGCCCCTCAAACCCACTTGTGCACTCTCTTTCTCTCTCTCTCTCAAATAGAAAATAATATTCCTTGACCTTCACAGGGCTGTGAGAATGTGGAAGGAACCTCAACTCCTCTATCTCTGATTTGAAAACATAAATGTTCCTTTAGCCACATATTCAAATCCTCATTATTGTGAACTTGGATTTGACACAAGACTTCCTTTGACTTGCCTACTGTTTTTTCAGTGCATTATAGCATCCTGTATTAATCAAGACTCTTTTGGTCATGACAGAAACCCAGCTTGAAGTAGTTTTAGAAAACAAAGTAATTTATTGACTCAGCCAAACAAAATTTGAAATGGTAGATGTCATCTCCCGGGACAGCGGGGTCCATGAGACTGCACCGTCTGCA
This sequence comes from Cryptoprocta ferox, assembly GCA_028646485.1. Lineage (NCBI taxonomy): Eukaryota > Metazoa > Chordata > Mammalia > Carnivora > Eupleridae > Cryptoprocta > Cryptoprocta ferox. The sequence goes on along the minus strand of CM053578.1, from coordinate 95,764,426 downwards.
TTTCTCCCCAAGACTAGCTTTCCCTGGACTGTGGGTGGACTGCCCTTCCTAGCGGAAGGTCTAAGTTCTTACACAAAAAGAGAGCTAGCTCTACCTTCTCAGCTCCAGTTTGGAAAAAAAAAAAAGATCTGGAAAGATTGGGCTAGACTGGGTTAAGTGGGCAGCCATGGACTGGTCCCCATTCTCCACCGTGAGGGGATGGAGCACCATATTTGGCACCACACACACATCAGCGATGTGACTGGTGCCTCCTTACACAACCTCCTCAGAGAACACTCCCCAAATAAGAGATTCCATGCATTTGGCTATTGCCATTCCCCCCTCTGACTTTTTTTTTTAACATTTATTTATTTTTGAGAGACAGAGAGAGACAGATCATGAGCAGGGGAGGGGCAGAGAGAGAGGGACACACAGAATTGGAAACAGGTTCCAGGCTCTGAGCTAGCTGTGAGCACAGAGCCCGACGCAGGGCTCGAGCCCACGAACCATGAGATCATGACCTGAGCTAAAGTCGGACGCTTAACCAACTCAGCCACCCAGGCGCCTTTCCCCTCTGACTTTCATGTAGTTGTCTTTACGTGACTCTAGTCAACAGAGACAGTCTACCGGCCCACATGGAGGCAAGGTTGTTGCTTTTACCTTTTGTCCTGTGTTTCCTTCTATTTCACCCAACTGCTGAAAAGGGCTTGAACATCTTTTGGCCTTTATTCCCAGGGCAGAAAGGAGAAAGGGGTCCTGATGGGCTCCCAGGATTTCCAGGGCAACAGGGACAACATGGCCAGGATGGACTTCCTGGAAAAAGAGGGGAACCGGGACCCCCGGTATGTATGATTCTTCTTTGGCTATAGAGTTTCATTTTCTTATATGGTCATGGAGCATCTGTTTTCCCCTTCTCAATTTAAAAGTGTCATTCAGTAAAGTGTCACGTGCTGTGAGTCAGAGTCACCCTCCATTGACTGCCAGAAAAATATGATTGTTACAAAAGGTATGGCATAGTTGCAGATGGTCTGAAATCCTGAGTGACAGTTGCGTCACCGCGTGATTTTCTGTCCTGTCTTTGGTCTTTGTATCATTCTCATGGTGTTTATCCATTTTTGGGGTGCTTGTATCTACAAAGCCCTCAGTGATCACAGGCCTGTTCAGTTAATGCTGTAGAGTGGAGCATAGAACACAGGTCCCGATAATGACCTTCGGTTCTGTCCCCTGGTGAAGAAACGCATGAGGGGAAGTGGCAAGCAAGAGAGGGTGAACTAGTGCAAATACACTGAATTGACATATTAGTTGATGGAAAACCCCACTGACAAATGATATTTTTTGCATTTTTCAAACATGTTTTGGATCGAGACCATGTGAAGGTAACGGAGGTCATAAGAAAAGACTATGAGACATGATCTCATGCTTAGGAACTTAAAGTATCTTGGGTACATGAGGCACGTTTGGATGCCTACATTATGTTTCACTCACATCATTCATTTTCTTTTTTTTTTAAGCTTATTTATTCTGGTAGAGGCAGAGACAGTGAGAGCTGGGGAGGGACAGAGAGAGAGAGAGAGAGAGAGAATCCTGAGCAGGCTCCATCCTACCTGCTGTGGATCCTGACGCGAGGCTTGAACCCATGAACCATGAAATCATGACCTGAGCCGAAACCAAGAGTCGGACACTTAACCGATAGAGCCACCCAGGTGCTCCCACATCATCAGTTTTCTGAAGAGCAATCCTCTTTCACATTTTACCACAGGGAATGGAGGCTTAGGGTATGTTACTCAAGATCACCACTCTATCAAGTAGCCTAAACAGCAGTGAAAACCCCAGTCTGTCTTATGCCAAAGCCTGTGTTGTTTCCACCAGACTGTGCCACCTGCCATCGACAGTGTCATAATAGAGAAGGACTAACTTTTGATTTATAGGAACTCCTTTAGACAGGTGTATGTGAGTAAGAGAAGCCTGGAAGTCAAATCAGGGTAGATGGTCATAAGGCTCTCTGGTCTTTCAGCTGATATCAGGTATCATGAATGATGTCTGCCTTAGATTTGGCAATCCCTGTTTCGTTTACTCTCCACTTTAGAAACTATTTAGAAACCAACATCCCCGAGTGGTAATGGTCCTCGGGTTCCGATCTAATTGTGAAAAACCAAAATGTATCTATAGATCACATTAGGTGAGGAATTTCCACAATGGTCTAGAGTGGTCTTCCTAGATTAGTTTAAACAATCCAGACTCATAAGACTATTGTCAGCCACACATGAGACCAGGCTACTCAGGTGGACAGAAGATACACCCCTCAGCTTGCTGGCAGGGTAGCATCAGACATGCCTCGCTCGTATGCAGGAGTCCTGATTGCCGTTCATTCGGTCGGAGAGAATGAAATGAGATCCACATACAGCACATGTGCCGGCAGCCTTGACTTGAGAGCCTCCTGCCCTACAGGCGCACAGCTTGTGGGGACCCCACAGGGAACTTGCCACTTCTAGGAACCATCACTCGAGGAAACCCCAGCAAGGACTCTGCACAGATCTTCAGAGTTTCCCAGGCCAGATGCAAGTTTCGCAGCCAGGGGTTGGCAATACCATAAGCAATGTTGCCTTGTAATACATTTGACGTCCAAGTTTTATGAAGTTTCCAGAGGAGCAGAACTAGACGGTTAACCAAAGGTCAAATTCTTAAGCAGGAGAGGAAAGTGTTTGTCAGCCCTTTGCAGATGTGGAGGGTGATCGAGTCTATTCTGTATCTTCTCATGAGAATACAGGAAGACAATTTCAAAGACCTAAGTATTTATCAGTTTGTGAGCCTTCTTTCTTACCTCCCTCAGCTGACATATTTCTGTATTTTGTTACATTTGATATTAGAGAGTTGTTCTAACAAAAGATTTCTAAATTCTGTGTTGAACACATAACACACACAGCTTTCTTCCATAGCATATATATGTTTGTAAATATTTATGTCAAGGATGAAGAAGAAGCTAAGTTAATCGTCTAAAATTACCTTTGCTATTGAGTAACTGTCTATTGGAATTATAAGGTTTTTCCACGTGTTTCTATAGCCGATGACAATGCCTGCTTTGGGTTTATGGACTTGCAAAGATTGGTAGTTGACTCATGATGCAAATATTCCCAGGGGGATCATGAAGACGCAGCCCCAGGTGATAAAGGGTCTCCTGGATTGCCAGGGCCCCCGGGCAGAACAGGACCTAAGGGGCAACCAGGACTAGGATTTCCCGGTCCACCAGGAGAGAGAGGGCCCCCAGGAGCTCCAGGCCGTCCCGGCGAGAGGGGCCTTGAGGGCTCGAAGGGCCAGAAAGGTAATTTTGAATGTTTTGTGTTACAGAATGTCACGGAAAATAGTGGAAACTAAAGCAATCCCCTCTTCTGGGCCAAGATATTATAGTGGTAGCAGAACCGCTAAATAAAATTCCTTCAAGCTGCTGTTCCAACCTTGAATATTGCCAGACAAATAAAAGCATTACAGCACAATCAATATTTAAAACAAATTATTAAAATACTAAAATGTCTTTGTTGCGTTATTTGTCTGGCATACCAAAGTTGTCTTCATACATCTCTCAATCCCAACTTAGGCAATCTGCATTAAATTTATGTATATATTCAAAATATCTCTTTGTTTACAGTCTTTTGAGACAATGCAGTGTATCTTAATAAAAAACACCAGTATTTCATTTAAAACATACATCATTGTTCTTGAAGCCCCATTTGTAGGCATTCTACGAAGAAAATAAAAGGAAGGGATTTTAAATATATTTGACAGTTATTTGAATTTAAGCAATAAAGTGACTTGCAGTATCATAGCTGAAAACTTTTGAAAAGGCTGGAGAAAGAATTAAGATTTTTTCTTTTGTGATATGTACATATACCTTGGACCACATTATTAACTGCGAAGCTTTAGAATGAAATAGTATCTCTGGTTCTTGCTTTGATAACATAGAAAAGCAATATTTTGGTCCTCAGTAAGGTTTAAGATTATGGTTCTGGACCCATCAAAATCTAACAGTATTTGTATTCACTTGGTCCATTTTTGATTTGAGAGCATATGAGATAATACATTGTAATTATTTCTATGAGAAAAGAGATGTGTTCTATTTTAAAGCAAAAGGGAACTGAGGGGCACAGGCTTTGGAGTCTTACTTTCTTCACCAGTGAAAATGGGGGCTGACAATGGATCACATTGTGGAGTCATTTAAAAACACCGAGAGACAATACATTTGAAGCCGCTGACCCATGGCAGTCCCTCCCTGAATGGCAGCTGGTGTTAATATCTCACCCAGCCCCCGCATCTACACACTCCCACACCCAAACTGGGAGTCAGATCTTCTGAACTCACTGTCAGATGTTGTGGCTGTTTCTTGCTTTACCAAATCTCCTGATCATTGAGCCTATAAACACACTATTTTCTCCTAGGCTATTAAAACTGATACTTCTTGGAATTTTTCCTATTCCCCTTATGTTTATTACAGCTGTCTGATCATTGAAGTTCAGATTTCCGGACCGAGCTTCTAGAAATTCAGAATAAAGGTAGTTCAAATGATCTAACGATACTTGGGATCTTCTTTTCCCTTGAATTCCACATATATTACATGAAAAAAAAATATCTTGAGTTGTCTTTGAGATTCATGTTACATTGGGTTATCAGTTGTATGAATGCCACTTTTTCTTTCATCCCAGGTGAAACAATTTCTTGTAACGTAACCTACCCTGGGAGACCGGGGCCTCCAGGTTTTGATGGACCTCCAGGTACGGTTAGTGAGAAGTTACTGTTTTGCACATCCCCCAGAGTAAAAGCACTGGTAAGACAGATGGACCAATAGTTCATCATCAGGCAACTAATGAGGATATTTCTAAAACTCTTACTGGGTTTTGAGGGACTATGGGAAAACAGTATTTGTGGTAAGTCCCATTGGGGCTCTAGTCTGCTGGTTTGGGCACGCTCTAGGTGGGTTTCAAAGTTTTTTTTAGATCTCTGTGCAACAAAATTTACCTTGATTTGATCACACATCAGTAAAAATGTCTGCTCTTTGACAAGTTTAAAACTGTACCTTCTTTCTTTTCCTATGCCCCAAGAGTGAAAAATGGTAATTTGCTTACTGATTATGTTTTTCTGTCTCCTGCCTTCCAAATCTCAAGAGACATGAACACTCAAACTTGGAGTTGGCAGATGTACCTCCTTTAAAGTTATTTTAGTGGAGATAACTTACAGTAGGAAATCTCAGAATGTTTATTATTATTATTATTATTATTTTTAATCTCAATTCCTTTCACAGGTGCTTTTTGCCTATACTTCATTTGAGGGCAAATTCAGTAAGATGCAGGGAGATAGATTTTTGGCCCTTACCCAGCAGGCCACATCTCTTTCCTCCTACAAGGAGGGGCTATGCTCGAATATTTGTGTTGAGACAGAGCAGGGGAACCAAACGATGCATCTGAGTGCTGGTGTGTGTCTCAAAGGCTTTCAGGAAGAATCCTTTACGTATGGCTTAAAATACATTAACAAGGGGTGCCTGGGTGGCTCAGTCAGTTAACCATCTGACTTTGGCTCAGGTCATGATCTCCTGGTTCATGTGTTTGGGTCCTGGGTCCAGCTCTGTGCTGACAGTTCAGAGCCTGGAGCCTACTTCCGCTTCTATGTCTCCCTCCCTCTCTACCCCTCCCCCACTCATGCTCTCTCTCTCTCTCTCTCTCTCTCTCTCTCTCAAAAATAAACATTAACTTCTTTAAAAAAATAAAGTACAGTAACAATTATTCTTCTTTGAAACACTTATTTGGGTCACATGATTCATAAAATGATTATGTAAACCAGGCGAGGCAACACCTTTACTTCCATAAGGTAGAAATCCTCTGAAAAAGACGCATAGAGTTTTTTTTTTTTAATCACCTTATTTCGTTCTCATTTGATTTGCGTTTTATTGAGTCTGGGTTTCGTTGTTATTATTTAGGACCAAAGGGATTTCCAGGCCCTCGGGGAGCCCCAGGGTTGAGGTGTCTGGATGGGCCAAAGGGTCAGCGTGGCAAACCAGGAATATCAGAAATACTTGGTCCACCTGGTAAGTAAGTGGTTTCCAGTTAAGAATGTGTATAGACCTCCGAAACTCGATGACCTTAGTGAGCAAATGCCCACGGATCCCTAGGTCATGGGAGAATGTTTTTTCTTGAAACATTAAGCTGTTAGCTATGTTCTGATAACTCTTAGATTCTGATAATTTTGTAAATCCTCAGGGCTCCTTCCACCTGAAGCATGAGTTATAGGCAATTATTGGTCTGTTATTTGGTAGAAACTGCTCAGTACAGAGAGACTGCCAGTGGATGAAAGCAATTAGGGAAACATCGTTGGCTTCTGGAAAACACAAACTCACAATGTATTTTCCTACAAAACGTGGCAAAGCAACATTGCCTATTAAGTCACTCTTAATTTTAGTTACGTACTCCTGTGTTTTTTTTAAATGTGTTTTTTTTTTATCAGAGTAGCAGTCTTGCATTTGTATTGGTTCTGTATTTGTACCTTTAACAATTTAAACAATATTTTTCACTAGGTTTCCGTGGTGACATGGGAGATCCAGGTTTTGGAGGTGAAACAGGGTCCTCCCTTCCTGGGCCCCCAGGCGCTCCCGGTTCTCGTGGAGCAAATGGTCAGAAAGGAATCATGGGAGACACTGCCTATGGCCACCCAGGTCCTCCGGGAGACAGAGGTCTTTCAGGGGTGCCAGGGTCAAAAGGACACAGAGGTGATCCAGGACGCCCAGGCTTTGCAGGTATGGGGGCTGCGCTGTGCCTGTGGTCCAGAAAGCTGGCCCGGGTCTGCAACAGGTCCCTGAAGACTGTCTAGACTATCTAGGCTTAGAAGTCTAGAATGCAAAATGTCCCCCCAGGTATCTTCCCTCATAAATGAGCACTGGTCACATTTCAAGTAACCTGTGTCCTTAGTGTTGCCTTTGCATTTTACTGGTTCCTTTCAAACCCAGGGCAGCTCACTGTGACTCAGTCAATTCAGTTTGATTTAGCAGCTACAGGACATCTGCCTGCTTCGGACTCAGGACAGTATGTTAGGTCTGTAATCGCCCAAGGAGCAGGGCCCAGGGAACCTGCCCACTGCCAAAGCCAGGTTCAAGGACTACCTGTAAGAAGAGGGGCAGCTCAGAGAGGCGGAGCAGGGTGAGATGGCGTTCAGGGAAACCCCATGGAAGAACTGGGTTGGGCTGGGCCCCGGCACACAAGCTGTATCATTTGGACAGGTGACAGGGTGCAGGGACTTTCATCCCAGCAGGAGCAGCAGGTGGGGGAGGTGGGAAGATGGCCCGGGGCACTGATTTACATCCATTTCCAAATTCATCAAGGATTCTTCAGGATCAGCAGAGGTGTTCAGATTTCATGTATTTAGGGGGAGGCGGAAAGGGGAAGGGAGGTGATGGTCATGGTGGAGGTCATTTGTGGGGAGGAGCACTGGGTGTTATATGGAAACCAACCTGACAATAAATGATAAAGTTAAAAAAAATAAAATAAAATTTATATCTGTAAAAAAACAAACAAACAAAAACCCTGGGTCAGGGTCATTAAAATCATCATCTTCTGGGACCCGGTCTCAGGAATTTTGATTCATTACATCCGAATTGCATGGGGGCCAGCAATCCAGTCCGAACTTACTTAGGCTTTTGGGTGATGGTGACCAAGAGTGGACCCCAGACTAGAGTTTTACAAACACTGTTCTGGGTCTTTTCTGACAGTGGATGGGCCAACATTTATTAGGTATCCACAATAGCATCATAATACAAGGCAAATGGAGGACAAGGGACTAAGCTACATTTTGCATTACCAGAGAGCTTACTTATTCTGTAGTTTGTAAGTCAAAGTATTCATATACAAAACTCCAGTTAGTTGGAAAGTAACGAGGTAATATATTATCAGAGTCAATAAAAATAATTTTGACTTAGTAATTTGTTATCTCACTTGTGAAAATGTATCTAAGAGACTTGTGCAGCAGAAGATGAAGGTTAATATGAAAATACTCTTGGGGGCGCCTGGGTGGCTGAGTCAGCTGAACGTCTGACTCTTGATTTTGGCTCAAGTCATGATCTCATGGTTTGTGGGGCCTTGAGTCAGGATGCGCCGACAGCGTGGAGCCTGCTTGGGATTCTTTCTGTCACCTCTCTCTGCCCCTCCCGACCTCGTGCACCTGTGCTCTTTCTCTCCCTCTCAAAATAAATAAACATTTAAAAAATACTCATATCATTCACATTAGAAGAACAAATGGGAACAATAAAGTTAAGTCATACACACGTGCACACACACACACACACACTCTCTCTCTCTCTCTCTCTCTCTCTCTCAAAGAAATACTATTCAGCTATTAGCAATTAAAATTATATTTGTAAGGATTACAACAAAATTGAAAACATTTGCAGATTAATATGCAATATGAAATGATCCAACAATTGAGTGTGCGCTGCGATTACTACTTTAAAAATGTAAACATATGAACAAAAGTATAATAGAAACTTGGAAAAATAAACTAGATTTAGGTTAGGGCTTGGAAGGATGTTTTTTTTTTTTCCTGAAAATTATGACACTGCCTTTCCAATCAACAGAAACTTAAGAGTTCGCGTGATGAAATGTCTTACAAAAAGCACATCCACACAGTGCAAACTGGGTTTGTAGGCACTGTGGAGATTTGGTGTAAAGCCCACCACAAGTGTTAGAGGTTAATTAAAATCAAGAAGAACCGCACAGTTTTTAAATTTGAATAACCAACTTCTTTGTGGTCTACATAACCTTATCAAGGAGCTCTCTTAGAAATGCATGGTTTTCCCATTCGTGTGGAGCTCACCACCATCTATGATAAGAAAAATCCTTTGAGAGACTTAACTCCTGTGAGCGCTGAGCCAGGATCAGAACATTTATTTCTGGGATTGATATGCATGAACCTTTTGTTGCAGGCTGACTCTATATAGTTTCATGCCCTGAGCGTCATGAGTGCCTTGTATCGTTTCAGGGCCAGCTGGCTTGCCCGGATTCCCGGGTCTCAAAGGCCCCAGAGGCAGAGAGGGAAGTGCTGGGTTTCCAGGGATCCCAGGCCCACCCGGCCATTCCTGTGAGAGAGGCGCCCCGGGAACACCAGGGCAGCCCGGACTCCCTGGGGCTCCGGGCAGTCCAGGTAAGTGTCAGCCCATGTCAAGACCTCTGAAGGGTCTGCGACTTGACCCTGCTCACCACGGAATAAGATCACCTGCTGCTCTTTTAAGGACGGACAGAACCAAGCCTCTTGGCGCAGAGACAAAGAGTCTTCTATTCACAGAACAGCACGTAGCATGAGCTTCCTGGTGGCTCTCGTCATTTCCCCTTGTCGCCTAGCATCATCGGGGCAACAGAAGTGGGGTTAGATGGGTGTCACACATGCAGTGGGGCGCAGCATCTGAGGGGAGCACTGCGATGGAGCACTGTGCTTTATAGCTGCCTGGAGGACACCCACGCTTCGTACTGTCTGCCAAGGTGGGCGGGCTGTGAACACAGCCTTGAGCAGTAGCCCAGGTAAAGAGTGGCCAGGACTTGTATTCTTGGCACACCCAGCAGCACAGGTAGGGGCCGGAGAGACCCAGGAAGAGGTATCCCTCAACACAAGGTGCTAGAGGGCTATTTCCAGTGTGATCTCCATTTCGCCATGTGGTTTGTCACCTGTTACTCAAATTCTGTTGCATTCATCCAAGTGCAGGAATCTGCCCTCTCAGTGGATCAAAGCGAGATTGGGGCCATCCCTGCCACGATGGGGCTTCTTTTCTAGCACCCATACTACTAGATGACATTGCTGTGATTTCTACAGTCCTCTCTGGTGAACACCCTGACCAAGGTTCACTTGGCCATAGCTTCAGGAAACACCTACAAAGTTTTTTTCTAATTCATTTCAAGAGTAAATGCAAATAAGAGTTCTGTTCTTCACCCTTATCCATTTTCCATTTTTTAAAATGCTCTTTATAGCACTTGTGTCTCTCTACTGGGAAATCATTATTCAAGTCACCTGCCTTTCTTTTTCTAGCAGCCAGAGAAATAGGTTCTTAGACTGACGGAGGCTTGCCGCTGTGATTTGAGCTGATAACCAGTGTTCCATAGGCACAGAGACATGATTTAAAGCTCTCATGAATTTTTTTCTTTCCTGCTCCGTGTGCAAAGCCAGTTTTCAGTCTTCATACGTTATTGTCATTGTGCTTTGTCTCAGGTGCCCCAGGTTGGAAAGGACAGCGAGGGGATGTGGGGCCTCCTGGTCCAGCTGGAATGAAGGGTCTCCCTGGAGTCCTGGGACGGCCAGGGGTAGATGGACCCCCAGGACCCCCTGGAGTCCCAGGCCCCTTAGGTGATGATGGACTGCCTGGTCTTCCGGGCCCAAAGGGTGGGTACTGCTTTTCCACTGTTTCCCCGTATTGTATAAACCTCAAGTCCACTGCCAACTGAAGACAATTACATATGATCATACTGTTGAATTTACTGCTACATCAGCCCTGATTTTGTCCTTCCCTTGGTGACAGCTCCCTTCTTATCCTCTGTATTGTTATTTCCAGTGGCAGAATGTTTCGGGGGAGGTAAATGGGAGAAGGTGGGTGGGGGTGTTAAGTCCACAGAACCCATAAACACTTCTGCTCGACCAACTGGGTAGAGCTGATAAAGTACAGGGTCAGAGCTAATGCACTTGTGTTTGGGATGAGCCCCCACCCTCCAGCCCTGCGTCCCTGGCTCCTGGTTCTCTTAAAGCATTATGGGACCAGGGCTCAGAAAACATAAAGGCTTGCACTTCAGCCCTGTGGGGCGGAGAGCTGAGTAGGAGAGCACGGCCCTCCCGTGCAGTGAAGCTGACCGTGGTTGTTTGTGTGCCTTCGGTACAAGCTGAGGAACATGGGTGGGCACATCTCCACGCTGACAGCAAGGAGCACAGACCTAGGAACCAAAGTAGCTTTTAAAATAGCTTTTCTAAAAATTCTTGTTCTCATTTCATCAGGCTCCCAGGGACTGCCTGGCTTCCCAGGTTTTCCAGGGGAAAGAGGAAAGCCTGGCCTGGAGGGCCACCCCGGCAGTAAGGGGGAACCAGGAGAGAGGGGTCGGCCTGGCTCGCTCGGAGACCCAGGGGTGAAAGGCGCCAAAGGTAAATGCAGTTAACAGCACGACGATGCAGCATGCCTTGTTTCTGGTGTTTGATCAGAATGGGTAAATATGGTCTTTGAAAAATAAATGGGACTTGGGATGTCTGAGTGTCTCAGTTAAGTGTCCGACTCTTGATTTTGGTTCATGAGTTTGAGCCTCAAGTCAGGCTCTACGCTGACAGCACAGAACCTGCTTGGGATTCTCTCTTTCCCTCTCTCCCTCTCTCTGCTCCCCCCTCCACGTGTGCACTCTCTCTCTCTCTCTCTCAAAATAAATAAACAAACATTTAAAACAATTTTTAAAAAAGAGAAATAAATGGTACTATCCTGAAGCTTGGATTCCTCTTCCTTTTAGATTGCTGGCATTTTTTAGAATTTTAAACCATTTCATTTTCCTGACCTCTCAGTCACATTGCATTTAGCTGATACATGAATTGCTCTACGAATAGGGGGAAAAAGTGCTTTGATTTATAGCTATTGGGTTTGAGAGAACCTTCTCACCTATTGGGAAGGGGGTGCCGGTAGGGCTCCTGGCCCCCAACCCTGTTTCAACTTCTTTCTTTCTTTCTTTCCTTCTTTCCTTCTTTCTTTCCTTCTTCCTTCTTTCCTTCCTTCTTCCTTCCTTCCTTTCTTTTTTTTCTTTTCTTTTCTTTTCTTTCTTTCTTTCTTTCTTT